>CAJNIZ010001411.1:0-29064 GCA_905231905.1 Symbiodinium pilosum | reverse complement strand
CAAAGGGCCTTCTGGGTGAGGCCTCTTAAAGCTTGTTTAGGGCTAGTATACCCAATGTCCTATTACAACCCGAAACCCTATGTAACCCAGTATAGTAGTTTCCATTTTCTTTTCCATTGTCCCCATATAATCCCTATATAACCCCTATAGAACCCCCATAGTCTATCTACTTAAGGGGGACTATAATCCCTTACATGCTCCTGTGGAGTTTACACTATAGCTCGATATGAAAGCAGGACCATAACTCAAGGTACTCATCCTTGGGATCCCTAACTCTGAAACCTAACCAGGGTTTAGGGTTTAGGGTTTGGGGTTTGGGGTTTGGGGTTTGGGATCCAAGGATCTAAATATTGGGGTTTTAGGGCACAAATACTATAGTATTAATGGTATTTGGGCCCTAAAACCCCATTTTTGGGGTCCTTGCACCCTTAGATTAACCTAAACCTCGTCATGCGAAGCACCAAACCCTTTTGGGTTTAGGGATTTAGGGCTTAGGCTTTAGGGTTTCGGGGCTCAGGGTTCCCCCAAACCCTAAGGCGTAAACTCTAAAGCCGAGGTGCTAAAATCCCTAAACCACGAACACGCAAACCCTAAATTCTAAGCCCTAGACCACCGCATCCCCAACAGCTTTTAAAGCTGAAATCCTAAGCCTCCTGAAGCCCCTCCCAACCACCTAGGCCCTACCTACAGTAACCTTGGACCCTTCAAACAAATAGGACTGTACTCGAAAACTCGGGCTTCGTAAGTAGGTAAAGAAGAGGGTTGTAAGCAGACAAAGCCCAATCACGGGATTGATAAAGCCACTTTCTGACCTACTTCCTGAGTCCCCTGACCCTTCATGTTTGTAAGTCCTAAGCCCTCAGCCCCTAAACCGTAAACTGTGAACCCTGAAACAGGACCCAAACCAAGCTCCCGACCCGTAGCTCCGCACGCTGCGGGGCGTCCCCTCAGTCGCTCCATGGTGGGGCTTCGGGCTCTTTAGGCTTTAGGGTTTGGGGTTTGGGGTTTAGGGTTTTAGGTTTTAGGGCTTATAGGGTTTTAGTGTTTAGGGTTCTTTAGGCTTTAGGGTTTGGGGTTTAAGGTTTTAGGCTCTCGGGCTGACAGGGCTGTAGTGCTTTGCTTTTTTTAGGTTTTCGGGTCTCGGGGTTTAGGCTTCAGGTTAGTTTTAGGGTTTGGGTTTAATTGTGGACAGTGTAAGAGGTTTAGGCTTCAGGGTCTACAGTGTTTACCTACCGCTTGCTAGAAAAGGCCTCTAGCCTACACAAAGTTATTGTTTGGGCGCAAACTCGTCTATCTCATTTGTTCGGGAAAGTCCTGCACCGTTCAAGTTCCTCAAGTCCCAGCGAGATTTACCCCAAGAAGCCAAACACTAGAGACTACTGTTGACCCGTGATTAATAAACCCCCTCCCCCCAATAGGGATTATAATAGGGATCCTAATCTTAAGGCCCTTAAAAGGAGGGGGTTTACTCATCAGGGGTCTACATTAAAACCCAAAACTCTCAAGTCTAAAGCAACGCCTTAAGGTAGAGGTCAACTAGGCTCAGGCACCTTTTTCAACGTTGCTGAATGGGCTTAGAGGATCAGATGTAGGTTCATTATCCTAGGTGTCCACTACCCTAAGGGCCCAGGGACCCAAATAGTAGGGTTTTAGAGCCCAAATACCATTCATAGTATAGTACCTGGGCCCTAAAACCCTATCATTTAGATCCTGGGACCCCTAGGGGGTACCTAAGCATGTCCGAGGTTTACGTTTTGCCGCATACTGTATTTGTCTAGTACCAAAACGGTCAGACCACGTGATATTCCAGAAATCCGTCGCAGTGTTCAAAAATCCCCTGTAAGAATGGCAACTTATGAAATGCAAGCAAATCAGCATCTAAAACCGCAAAAGGAACATCAACGCTCGTCAACGCACACTAACTTGGGATCCTGATTGATTAGCTCCTTTCTTACGTGGTGAAACCTTAGCATACCCATCATAGTCCCTACAAAGGGGAGCGGCATAACCATCATTGATCGGTCTCACTGCTTAGCTTCCTAAACAAGAACTAGCAGCTGGCAGAAGCAACTAAGACCACGGCCGCAGAAGAGCTCCTCGCATCTTGAAGAAGCGCGAACAAACATTTCAATGTGAGCGAATGCATGTCCCAAACCCTATACTAAACCCAAGCTTAGGGATTCTGGAAGAGGAAGGACCCCGCCCAAACATACAGCACAAGCCTTGAGGCTAAGCAAGGGAAATCTGTCTGCCAGCAGCCTCGTATTCTCGACAGCGCTCAGAATACCTGATAGACCGCTGGACCACAAAACCCGAAAGCGCGTCGGGGCATCCGGGTGACGACCAGGCTTACGCGGTTTAGGGCTTAGGGTGGCCCAAGCACCTGTTTCATTGTTGGCACCCATGAAATGTCCCTGTGGTTGCTGACACGTTTCCTGCATGTTTGGGGGGATTCAGACGCCCTTGTCCTACTGAAATCTTTGTGGGTTCCTAAGCATCAAAGTCCAACACAGAAAGGCAATCCAATCCAGCAGCACTCGTATACCTGCTATATGATCATTGAACGAATCAACAGGCATATTCTCATTGCTGGTGCGTGTCAAGGCTACATGGAAGATTCTCTTAGATGAAGCCTTTTCATTCCACTCCTATTCTACTTGGTGCCTCGTGTGGAATGGGATAACGGATCCTTTTACTAGGCACTACTTAACATCTCGCGGTTTCTCACTACCCAACTATATGGAGTATGGTAGTAGTAAGTGTAGTACAGGTTTTGAAGAAATGCATGATGGTTCAGTACATGGACCCTTAGACGAAGAAAGGTCGGCCACTTCCTTTTTGGGAACTCCAGTGCGATGTACAGCACACGATTCCCGGAACTTACTGGTGTTTCAGGGGAAGTGGGAAGGTAGAACGTAGGTACGAGGTGATTGTCTATATTTCGAGGGATATTTCTAGAGATTCACTTTCTCACTCTCCCTGGAGCAGCAGTGAGGGCATGGGCATGCGCAACGCCTTGTGCTTTCACAGACGGCGGCGCACAACCCTTGCTACCAAGGCCGGCATTGTCACAGGCCACAGCAGCAATGTGGTGAGGGTGAAGGGTTTTAGGGTTTGAGTCTTAGGGTTTAGATTAGAAAAACGAGATTTCTCTGCACACTGGCTTTTTGTGTTGTGCAGCGGATTTGATTCACGAGTCCTGCGCAAACTTCTGGTGTGCTCCAGGTAGTTTACCAACGCATGCAAATTCATGGTAGCAAGTGCGCATGATATGATAGCACAGCTAGCTCGATTTCACGTGAAGTAGGTCAGAACTTCTGAAATGCAACTTGTTCGGCATAGAGGGTCCCTAGGGACCCCAGCGACATGTAGGGACCGTCAGGAGATCTGGGTTAGGGATTCTGCTAGAAGGATCGTCTTCAGAAATGCACAGATCACGGTCGGCCTCACCAAACAGACTTCATGGGAGCAGTGGGTATTGGCCCACTAAATTGCAGGATCTCGTCCAGTCTCATCACCTTGTTTGCATTGCGATAGCAGTAAGTACATATATGGGGAATACACAATATAGAACCCAATATACTATAATCCTCACAATGGGGAGCCTCAATGAGGTACCCCTAATTTTGGGAAACCCCTATAATATGGGGAATACACCCCTATAGACCCTAAACCCTAAACCCCCAAAGCGTAAAGTTCCTCGTACAGAAACCAGATTTTGTGCCGCATACGCACTTCTCACCCTTTGGGTGTGTAACGTAGGCGCCGAAACGGTTCGAGAGGGTTTTGGTGCATATGTTACAAGAGTCGGGAATAGACGAATTGAAAATGGTTGGTCCGTAGATATTTCTACAATTATGCAAGGGCTACAAGTATTCCCGGCTTTTTGTAGGCCATACGGCCTTCTGCGACATGCTAGGATTGAGTGGAATGCAATGTAATGTCTGCCTTCTGTGGGGAATGCGGTCTAGCATGGAAACGTGACGGGGGATGCTTATTCCGAGCTGCCCCTTTGCTGGAATAGAGATACTACTGTCTAACAACTTTAGGAGAAAACTGCCAATCAAGCCAATCAAAAGATAGTGAGGGAGGGACAACTTTCTGTGTAGGGAAGTTGCTCGCCGCGCTGTCTTGATCCAGATCTCATCGTGCCGCTGCAGTTGTCGATCGATTCCTTCACCCCAGCAGGTGGTCGTCTGGTTGTCATCCTTAGTTTTTACGGCAAAGCTTAGGGGCAAGCTAGCGTGTGGGAGCAGTATTTTTGGGTGCATGCATACATGTTAAGTTTTCAAAGGCACTGTTAAGCTGAACCATCGCAACTGCCTCGCTGTCAAGGCCCTATGAACTCTCAACAAAAAGCTGAATGTTTGACAGGTCTCAGGATCTCTTACCTCTAAAGTACTAAAACCTGAAAGCCCTTAGCCCCTCACTAGTGTGGAACGAGTGTCTGAGCCATGCATGGCGCAGGAATGCTGGTATCCACAGGCCACGTCGGTGACGTCTTCCTTTTCTCTCTTGCGCTAGCTGCGGCGGTGTTTCCGTAGAAGCTAAACCCCAAACTTGTATTGGCAAGCCTACATGAATGCCAAGCCTACAGAGTCTAAAGGTCCAAATGCCATTGAAGTTATAGGCACCAAACACATCCAGATTACAGAATTATTTCAAAAACACCTCACTATTGCGGCCACCCAAACCTTTGGGAAATAGATTGAGGGCTCCATTTGGCGAATCCAGCTTAAATCTTTTGGTTTAAAGTTTGGGATCAAGGGTTCTTTCGCCACGACAGATACCCGCATCCAAAACCTCCGCTCTAGCCAAATGTAAGTCAGAGTGGCATCACAGAAGGCCCTGCATGATCGCTGTGAAGGTTAGACAGCTTCCTTCTCGAGAAATACAGCCGCCAAAGCAAACAAAGCCGCCGTAACAATTCTGCACATCCGACACTAGCCCTAAGACTATGCAGCTTGTAATACGTCATCGCCCAAAGCAGGGTCAACCCTAAATCCTAGAACCTAAACTCTTTAACCCTAAACCCCTAAATCAAACCATGGAGCCCATGGGCTAGAAGCCCTTTGAATTAATATTATTACTTTTATGATTACTATGACTAGCACATTTATTATTAGTAAAATTTCTATGTTCAATATTATTGCTACTATTACAATGACTATTATTCAAGCTAAGCCTCAAGGCCCTCGACCACCACAGGCACAGCGCTGTTCTCCGTGCGCCGCGTTCCGTTGAACATGCCAAGTTGCCCTCGCTCTCCCCAGCCCCAGCATTTTACCATGCCGTCTTCCTTAGGGTTTAGGGTTTAAGGTTTCGGGTTTAGGGTTTAGGGCTTAAGCTTTCTTTAGGGCTGAGGGTTTGGGGCTTGCGGTGTTGGGTTTCGGGCTCAGTGCTTAGGTCTCACCCAAGGAAAGGCCCAATGTGAAGGTTGCGGCCTTAACTCCAATCCTCTAAACCACCCAAAACGAAGCCCGCAGCGGCAAAACCGTAAACTTGTCTCAAGAAGCAAACCTAAGCAGGTCCAAAACTTCTAACCCAAGCCCTAAACCCTACTTGTAACCTCAACTACCTACAGTCTTATGGTTGTATCTACCAATCAAGGGGACAATTTTACTAAACCGTGGGACATTGAATTTTCAATTTTGGAGTTTCCGGCATCTCCTTGAAGCCCTGACCACCAACCCAATGGACCCATATAAATCTACTTGAAGGTCCATACGGCTTCGTATCTTTTAAGCGGGGTAACCTCTATGAGGCCAGCTAGAGGTATTATAAGTAGGCTTATAAGCTGAGTTATAACAAGTACTTACTAAGTCCCAATGGACCTCCAAGTATGGTACATACTTGGGCCCTAAAATACCTAAATAGGAATCCGTTGGACCCCAAGTATCTAGCATATAACCCCAGGGTTAAGGCTTGAGAGTTTAGGGTTCATTAAAACCTAAACCCTTGTACCCCAACCCTCAGCAGTGTATGGACCCTTAGGTCAATGAGTATCCTACCTGGGCCTCAAAAGCAAACAAACTAATGGCCCAACAGTCATTGGAATCGCCAGAATGGCATTCTGCTACCTACCGTGAGGGTCCAGGTATGAAACTTAAACACTTGAACCCTAAGCCCCAAGTCCTGAACCCCAGGAGCCTAGCTTCTACGGCACAGCTGTGAAGCGCACCGGAGCAGATGGCGTCAGCATGCTCTATGTGTGCAACACGCACCTTAGAATCCCTTGATTGGGTTTTAGGTAGCCGTTCTTGACTCCTTGAACCTGCAGTTCTGCGGGGTCTAACGTAGGCCTTCGGGCAGGTGTTCCTACACACTCTAACGTGACTTTCCCTGCGGGTCTGTGTGGGCAGCATGCAGGTACATGGTAGAACCTTGGGGCCTCACGAGGTCATACTACACCACCCCAGACACGAACAGGGTCGAGTAGGGTTTCTCAACAACACTGATCCCCTTCCGGACGTCCCATCGTAACACGGCCATTGAAAATGCTCTAAAAAGTTACGGAGGATCAAAAAGGGACCCGGTTTTGAGAAACGCTCCATGGACTTAAAACCCTAAGGGTCCATGTACCCAATAATCGTATACTTACCCAAAACCTATACTATAATTACTACTACCCAACACCCAAGTACCTAATTATTGGGTACTTGGACCCTCTGGGAAACACTGGGTTACTTGGGAAACTCTAAATTCCGCATTCCTCGCCCATTCCAAAACCAAAAGCCCTCCAAAGCCTAGTGGTTGAACCTCCTTCAGAGTTGTTCCAGTGTTTGCAGAAGACAAATCATTGAGAACAAAATTTGGGAAGTGATGACAGGCCCTTTGGCTGCAGCATGTTACGCATGATTACTCGCAGACTTTTTTCTGAGGGAGACCCTGTTCAGAACGATCTGATCTAGTTTTAAGGTTTCGGGTTTTGTGCTGTCAAACCTCCTCCTCATTTCAAAGCCGAGATAGCGAGTGACAGCATGTTTCTTGCAAGGCCAGCCTGTTGGTACAGAGCTGTCTTGGCTTCTTTATATGTACTAGTACACAACAAGGAGCTGCTCTTGGGGTGTGTATCCAGGCCACTATCCCTTCCAACCCTGTCTGCGTGACCCTAAACCCTAAACCTTAAACCCTACTTGGAGGGTCAGGGAGACTTAGTCAATACACTTATAAATGACCCCTAGAAGCCACTTCATAATCCTAATCATCCCCACTAACCCCTAAACTAAACCTTCCCGGACTTTGAGGCATTCAGAAAGCTCATAGCCTCCCTGGAAGTCATGAAGGAGGTGTTTCACATATTTGCTCTTAGTTGCAGGAGCTCCTTGTACCCAATACTTGGTATATAGGGATGTTTATAATCAGGGAGATATATATATATATGTGTATATATATATGTATATGAATATATAGACTATACACATTGGGGTTTGGGTTCAGGGTTGTGGGATCCTCGTAGTAGCCGTAGTTGGGGCTCTAGGCGCGAATAGAGGGTACTTGCAGGGTTTAGGTTGCTAGAACCCTAAACCCTAATACCACTGAATCGCCACTGCTCAGGAACAAGAACCTGCTCTCCCCAAAATTAACATGGAACTCCAAAGGACCACTATCCTTTAAAAGGGGACCATGTGCGGTTGCATGTTAGTTTGGGGAGGGGTAATCACTCAAACTTCCATGCGCAAGGCACAGGGTAAAGGCTATCCAGCGTCCGCCCATCGCCAAGCTGCCCAAACTCGCCCCAACCCCAGCATCGCACAGTGCCTCAGATTCTGGTGCGTCATCAGTGTAGGTCTGCAAACCCTAAATTCATGCTTCTTGCCATTTTCATGTGAGCCATTGTCTAAACTCCTAGTATCCCCTTAGTAACCTTATAGTAGTCCCCTATATAATCCCCTAAATATCCACCTTAAAGGAGTTTAGACTACAGCTCATGTAGGGTTGATAAGGGCGCCCTGCGAAGGAGCCCATCCCGACCCAAAACTCCTCTTCAGGGCTATCTGGGCCCATATGAGCTATAGTCTAAACTACTTAAAGAGGGGTTATATAGGGGATTATATAGGGGATTACTATAGGGGATTACTATAGGGGCTATTAAGGGGAATACTAGGAGTTTAGACTCTAGCTCATATACGAACTACCAGAGTCTGCCCATTGGGGCCTGCTGGCTTTTGAGGGCCTCCGCTAATGTGGGCTCGTATCAACCCACTGATTTCTTTGTTTTACGAAGACCTGAATCCTACAACCTTTATCATGCTCAACAATGAGTCAGGATTGGGGGCAAGGGTTTGAAGCATTCCCCTGAGGGTCCAGCATATATACAAGAATCATACACTCTGAGATTCCTGTACTAGTGATTGCCAAACTGGTTTTGGGAAAATATGTGACAGTTATATACTTTGGAACCTTTAAGGTTCTGGTTTGAGTGTTCAGGACATAGCTTGCGGATGCGGGTGAAGTTCATCAGAAAACAGAGTAGCATTCAGGTCTCGGGCTTTACGATGGGTAAGTTTACACCTTATGTGGGCCTGATAGTTAAGTTCCAGGGTCTACGGCCTGGAGCTCAGATGTTAAGATCGGGCATTGGCAATCTGTTAAGGTTTAAATTATTTGAGCTATAGTCTGAAGTCCCTTAATGGCCCTATACTACTCCCCTATATAATCCCCTATATAACCCACCTTGAAGGAGTTTAGACTATAGCTCATTTAGAGTTTGCTTTTCGGGCTCAGAACCTTGGGCGAAGGACAATGCAAAAACGGGATGGCTTCGGGGAGGTTGTGTCTTCAAAGTCATACACAATAGCCCCTAAGGGCCCAAGGACCCAATAATTAGGTACTTGGGTTTGGGGTAATAGTAATTATAGTATAGGTTTTGGGTAAATATATGATTGTTGAGTACTTGGACCCTCAGGGCAATATGTAACTACAAAAAACATTTGCGCTAAGGCTAGCTATGTAGTCCACATCATTACATCCTCGCTAATACTCCTGAGTCTATAAACCATGAGGCCCTATGACCCTCAACCTTAGACCCTAAAGCCGCGCATAAGTTGCGCTATCGCAAAGGATCCTACATTCGTTAGGCAGTCGACCTCAAGTGTTAATGTGAACGGAGGAAGTACCACCTTTTAGACCCGGCAACCTAGGAATTACAGTATATCGAGGGTCCAAAGTGGTGCAATATTTTCTACGTTTCAAGGCCTGATAGTTTGAAGTTCAGGTTTCAAGGTTTTCAGATTTGGTGTACGATCTAGCATTGAAACGTACCCGCCACCCCCCTCAGAATACATGTTCACCCCAATATACAGGGCATCTTCTGACCTCATGTTCCCCTACACCCTGAAACATGGAATATCTGTCGGTAGGGTTTGGGGGGTTGACAATTCGGGGAGGTGAGCAGAAGCCGGTTGTGCCTCCAAGCCCGCTTGGAACAAACCAAACCGTAAATGCTGGATCAGAAGCCTACGAGACCTTGATATTGCATACCCTACTTCCAGGTCCATGGGACCTAGCAAATACCCTACTTAAAATACCCACAACTGGCCTTAGGGGTTTCAAGCGCACTTGTAAGCAGCTACTCAGTGCCAAGGACCGTCAAATAACCCCTAAACCCGAACCTTCCACGTTAAACCCCCCAAAGCCTATCAACCCAATTAACACTAAGCTTTCAACCCCCAAGCTCTAAATCTTAAATCCCATAACCCTAAATCTTGAAACCCCAAACCCTAAAATCAATAAAACCCAAATCCAGCCCTCTGCAGATGAGGTGCCAGAGACTTCCAGGGCACAGGTATGGGATCCCCCGGCCCGGATATCAGTTGCAGGGCCCAGCCGAGCCTGAGCGGCGAGAGCCGACAAGTTTTGTGTTTTTTTTTTCTTCTTTTTTTTCTGGTTGTGTTTGTTGGGAGGACGGCTTAAGGTTTAGGATTCAGAGTGAAGCATTTGGGGCTTAGGGGTGAGGATTCGGGGTTTGGGCTTAGCGTATTTGAGCTTAGGTGCGTGCAGAGTTGATGGCTGGGAACCGTTTTATGTTTACTCCTTCCTTACTTCCTGCTTAGGAAGGTATAAGAAGAGGAACCCCTGCAGTAGTCTCTGTATAGTCCCCGGCTATGTAGCCTTACCTTTTAATCACTGCCCGCATTCTGTACCAAGCACCACCAGCAAATTAAGGGCTTTAGGGCTACACAATTACGCGTGCAGTCTCTAGAGGCCTTGTTCTTGAGCTTTATCCTTCGCATCTAGGGTTCACAAAGGTTTGTTTTCATATTCCACGGTCTTCATAGGAAGTGTGATCTTCGAAGGCCTCTAGAGTACAGTTCGAACTCCATGCGATGTAGTCTACCTTGCTGCTTGCAATGGAAAGAAGGGGCTTTGCGTTCTTGTACGTGGCGCGCTTCATTGCACTTCCCAAGGGAAAAACGTTGATGAACACGGGGTCATAAAAAACCCGAAGAACGGACTCCTGGTTCAGTCCAAACACACTAAATTCCAGAAGTAATCTTTACACAATTTGGGAGCCTTTGGTCTCGCACTTGGGATGGTAAACAAGGATTTAAAAAGGGTTTAAACAAGTGACGAACCAGACCATAAAATGGACTTGATCCCCTCTCCGAGAATGTTAAACTCAACCCATAGTACTTCTGTACAGGCAAACCAGCCGAGTTGCTACGGGGCGTGCCTCCCAACGTCGGCTTCGCCCGCCGAAACCTAGCCTTAGCACGGCAATGACGACCACCGCTGATAATACAAACAATAGTGACCCCAAGCGCCCTAAACCTTGGGGCTTATGGTGGTGTAGCATAGGAAAGCGAGGTGCGGTTTACAGGGGTCTGGAGACGTATACAGAATGAAGTAACTGGAATTACAGCATCGTTTCCAAGTTCGTGCAAATGCGCGTTGCCAAGGAATGGCTGCTTCAAAGAATAGCTCTCCAGCAAGTCAAGTAGCTATCGCATGTGCGCAGTTGTCAAACCATGGCTACGCGCTGGCACCATGATGTAGAACTGGTTGAAAGACAAAATCGTGAGTGTTGGCAAAACACACCTATGCAATATGTGGCGAACGGCAAACCGCCAAAGACATACCCACAACTTCCAGCAACCTTCATAAACGCCGCTTCCGTGAATCAACAAGAATGCCGATTTGATTGGAGCTAGTTTCTTATTGTAGTACCATGGCAAAATGACTTTTGGAGTGTGATATTGACTGATATTGAAAAACAGAAAGTCATTTGGAAGAATTGCTTCATGAAGGCTTTGAAGGACCTGGCACTCACGGACAACCTCAACTCTAGTCTAGCCCCTCACGGGACATGAAGTACAAGCGAACACCGGAGTCATGACAACAGCAATTTTGTTGGCAACCCTGTAAGGAACCGCCAGTTACAACTAAAAGCACAGGTCATGAGAAAAACAACGTTTCAGAGTGTAACCGCTGGCACATGTAAACTACAAGAAGTCCTGGAAACATGGATTTCACGAAGCCTGTTGGCAACGGATGTCATAACAAACGGCCTTCTTACCCTTGAACCGCTGCTCTAGAAGTCTGCCTTCGCCGTGGCATGTGGTTGAGAAAAACAAGCAACACTGCTCCAATCGGCCCTCAACCACAAAGCTGGCAAACTCATGGGGTTAGCTTCCCCACATTTAGCACAGCAGCCGGACCTCCAGGCTATGTGAACTGTGGCAACATCCTAAACCCCAAATTGGAAATCCAAAGCCCTTGACCTCGAAACTTCAAAGCCACAACGAGGTGAAGTGTAGGCAAGGAGCTGACCATCCTCCCCCTTGCCCCAGCATTTTGCGCCTCCGCCCTCCTGCATGGCTTGCCATGAAACAGCATTGCGCGCGGTTTAGGGTGTAACAAGTATGGTTCTTAGTGGGGCACTGCGCCCTAACGTTTGAAGGCCGAAGGACCCCAACAAGGGGCCATGTCTTTTGCAACTTGTAGAACTGCTGTGCTGAACTCTTGGCTTGCGGGAACTCTAAAACCGTAAACACTAAGCCCTATGTCCTGAACCCTAAAACCCGAAATCCTAGACCTGTATCCCCAACACCTTATTACACCTTCAGCCTAACACCTGGGATCTAGGGACATATAAGGTGAAGGGCTCGCAGATATGACCGCAATAATGGAGAGTCGAATGGAGCAGAACATGGAAAATGGAAAGGCTATAGGTTGGGTCAATCCCCCACTCGGTAATGGGTATCACAAGTGAGTATTGTAGGTATATTAATGCCTTATCAACTCCATATTTAGGGGCTATTACTGTAGGGGGGATTGACCAAAGATATAGGTGGTTGAGGGCTTAACGATATTACTCCCGCAATGAAGACTCAAATGAAAAAGAACATGGAGCATGAAGTCGACACTGAGTTTTATAGGGGTGTATAGCAGTTATGTACTCTAGAAGCCTGCGCAATGATCAATATTATGGTTCGAAATTCCATGTATATTGGAATGAAGTGGGAAGAACATGGAATATGACAGAACAACTGTGATGACAGAGCGATTTCGGGCTTGGGGCACTGGAGCTCAGTTGGTCCCTATAAACCTTAAACCAAGCACTTAGAGGCTTAGAGGACTGGTTGTTCGGGCTGTTGCTGTACTGCGCTGCACCTTGGATACTGCAAGGACAGTTCACGGATGGTGTCAAGCTAGGCCGACTGTTTCTGACCCCTAAACCCTGAACCGCGTAGTGGCCCTTAACCCTAAACCCCAAACCCTTTTTGCAACCCTTCTTCGTATCCGCGGCAGGCCTTTGGATGAATATTGGGGGGTTCCCAAAGTCAAGGGTACCTTTTTAGGAATCCCCATAATACGGATTATACGCGTTTTGGTGTTGAGGGTTTCTCCCCTTTGTAGGGAAACTACCATATTGTACATGCTGCTGCGCCGTCCAACAGGTGTAGTGGCTTTCGAAAATTGTCGGTCCCTTGCCAGGAGAAACCCAAGGAAGGGTCATGACATGCAGTAGCGTCCCAAAATTGAGATAATTTTTTGGGGTCCCATTAATAAGGATTATATTATCCTGGGATCTATATTGGGGTCCCCCTATTTTGGAAAACTACCATATTGGGATGTATATTCCCCCAGCCTCATGTCTGGAAAGCCCCGTAAGGCAAGGGTCACAAGAATCGACACCATTGACCTCCATCTTTGAGTGGGACCTGAACTAACTCGTGCTTAGTAGCTTTTCTCGAAAGACGAGCTGCTAAGCGATTTCCTTGGCAGCATAGAAAATCCGCTGATGCGGCCCAGAAAGTATGCCCGACAGCGCCTATTATCAGCTGCATAGCCCGCCAAAGAGTCTCCAAAACTGTCTCCCATGGCTGATGGTCGAAAACAAGGCAGTCCAACATGATATCTTGCAGACCACGCCACCGGTAGGGCTGCTTTCAACAAATCTAACAAACAACTCTGCGGGAGGAGTTCGCCACTCCTGGCCAGAGGAGTAGCCTTCGGACATCCCTCTGACAGCGGCTGCTCCATTACATTTCAAGCCCTGACGGATAGTAATTATGATATGGTTGCCCTTAATAGGACCCCTAAACCCTAAACCCTAATAGAACCCCTAATATAGCCCTTAATAGGACCCCTAATATAGACTGTTACTGGGTGGGGGCAGTACCCAACCGTTACATTTCAAGCCCTGATGCGCGCTGAAGCCTGCAACTCCAACACCTGTCAGAACCAGGACTTTCCTTGTACCCTTAATCGGGGATATATGGTCCCTAATAGTGGGTACTTAGGCCCTAATAGAGTGTAGGGGAGGGTCTGGGAAGCCTGCAAAAATTCCTGTTGCACTTCGAATGTGAAACTTTCACAAATATTCTGTCTGAAGTCCCGCCCAATGATAAGCCAAAGGGCGAAAGCCTGATTGAACCCAATCCCTAAACCCTACACACTCAGCCGCACACCTAACCTCTAAACCCCAGAGCCCAACCCCTAAACCTGAAGACAAATCCGCATCCCTGCCTGCGTAGCCAGACAACAAGAAATGGAATGGTGGTTCTCACAACAGCCACTTCGTAGGAAGAATTCCTGATCTACGACCAGTGGTTGCTAGGAACAAGGACTTTACTTCTAGCTGCTTTTTAGCTACACAGGTAATCCCTAAACCCTGATCCAACCCCCCCTAAATCATCAACCCTAGGCCCTAGACCCTAAGTCCTAAAATGAACACCAAACCCTGAACCACTAAAGCCCTGAACACACAACCCAAACACAGAACCGGGCCTCGATAGCGCAGGAGTGCAGGCCTCCAGCGGTGACCGCCACAGCTGGAGCCAGGCCCTGCACCTGCACTGGAATTTCCTCGGCTGCATTTTTTTTTTTGGTGGGACTGCATTGGGGTTTAGGGTTTAGGGTTCACGGTCGAGGGTGTGGAGTTTAAGGGTTTAGGGTTGAGGGGTTTAGGGTTGAGGCTTTTGGGTTGGGAGCTCAGCGTTTGGCGTTGAGGGTCTAGAGCTTGGGTATTACATGCGGGTTAAGTGCGGATCTCATATCGAGTATGAGGAGTATTACTCCAGTTGAAGGTTTTTATCTAAGGTTGCATCTCCTCAGCTGCATTGACTGAGGAAATGAAGGAAGGGAAGAGAAGGTCTAGGGTTCAGAGCCTATTCAAGGATTGAAGTGGGAGCAAAGAAACAAGAAAGTACTGCCCTACACCCTGAACCCTAAACCCTGAACCATTGTTCAGGGCTTATAGCTTAGGAAAAATTTAGGGCCTGAAAGAAGAAATGGGCAAGAGCATGGAAACTACTACATGACTCAAGGATTGGGGTCTAGGGTTTAAAGTTTAGAGCTTAGAAAGAAGGTATGCAGACTCTTTCACTGCCCAGGTTTAGGTCTAGAGAAATGCAAGAGTGATCTTTACAGCAAAGAGTTCTACCAAGAGCAATCAAGAAGGAACATTGGGGAATCTATTTCACGTGACTAGAGTTTAGTTGCCGCTAAGCACCCCCTAAGGGTCCAAGGACTCAAATAATGAGGTTTTGGGGCCCAAATACCATAATCTGAATGATATTTGGGACCTAAAACTCTAATATTTGGGTCCTTGGACCTTTAAACACCCCCTACAGTGCCCCACGAGGTCCTCCTCAATCAAGTTTTGCAAGGGTTACTTGAAGCTAACTAAGGGTCGACCTGAGGGCGGGATACGTAGTTTAGGGTTCAAGGTTCAGGGTGGGCAGGTCAGGACCCATGAGGGTGTCAAGGGCGGATGTGCTTTAACTCGCAGGTCCTTCATCGGGAATAAGAGAGTGGGTTTCAATAGAATCGGGACTATGATAAGGATGCATTCCCTCATTGACTCATTCCTGACCCTGAATCCTAAACCCTGTTCTAATGGCAATTCTCTTTTCCATTCCCTCATTCCCTACTAACCGCCGGGTAGTCAGCGTGATTTGCTACAGGATATGCTGGGCTGCCGTCGGATCAGAGCTTCTGGGTTAAGATTGCGCCTAAACCGAGAAACAAGAACGTCATCCTTTTGAGACCGTGTACATGTATGGCATCGTCTACTCCAAAAATATCTCGCCTCTTCGAATAAAGAGTGCTACAGACTGTGCCAGCCCCGATAGTGTGCAAAACCGGGTCTGTGGCCTGTAAACACGGTGTCCTAACAGCTAGGAAAGCGCTGCTTCGAACCATAAAACCCCGCTTGAAGGTCCATGGAACTTAGTAGCTTATCCCTGGGCGTCACCTTCGACTGACCCCGGTAGGGCCAGTTCGGGGGCATTATGAGTAGGGCTACAATCCTACAAGGCCAGTTAGCAGCACTTTCTAAGGCCCAGGGACCCCAAGCACATGCTAGCGCTTTCAAGGATCCCTGGGTTTAAAGTTTAGGGCTTAGCCCGAGGATCCCAAGTGCAAAAACATTGGGGTTTTCCATGCCACAAAACCATTAAGACCATATGGCATTTAAAGCAAACACCCTTTTAGTTCGATTCCTGGACCCCCTGGATATGGCGTTGAGTTTTCCTGATTTGGCCGAATGGTTATAGGCACTCGACTTCCGGACATTGCAGGGACCCTTTCATTATTCAAGAAAAGATTGAGTACAACGGTTGTTGCCCCTAATTCCACCCCAAACTCATGGGCCTCCTATAGGACTCCCCCCCCGTATACGGCTCCCACAAGACAAGGACCTGATTATTTGTGGCTCTTGGGGATTAGGGCTTATTAGGCCCTAGTAGTTTGCGAGGGCACAGAATGGGGGGGGGGGATGGTACTGGAAACAATGACACAACAATGCTACTGAACCCTGACTTTTCCCGTGCCGAGGATCACTAGACCGTGCCAGATTATCGCCCAGTTGGCCGTACTCGCCCGAGCCCCAGCAGAAGACGTTGCCAGTTGCCTGTCTTGCCCGAGCCCAGGGAATCTTAGCCTATAAATGATACCTACGTTGGTTCCTGAAGTAGACAAACCAGCATAGCCCCCATATTACCCCAATATAACCTCAATATAACCTTAATACTACCCCAATATAGCCCCAATATCTTGGGATGCATGCTTTGGGCTCCTGAACCGACCTACTTTGGGCCAATTGGATCTTAGGGAAAGGGCCCTGCTCCCGGCTTCTTTATACTCGGGGACTACCCCAGAGGGTCCAAGTACCCAATAATTAGGTACTTCGCTTTTGGGTAATCGTAATTGTAGCATTGGTTTCGAATCCACCTAGCTTCATTGGCCCAAAGGGTCCAAGGGTCCAAATAATGAGATTTTCGATAATAGTAATTTGTTTGGGCCCTAAGGGCACTAACCCTAAGGGTCCAAGGGCCCAAACAATAGCATGTTTTACTATAATATCAATCTATTTTGGCCCTGTGCTGAAACCCTATTATTCAGGTCCTTGGACCCTTAAGGTAAAGTGCCTCTAGGTATGCGGAAAGGCAAATAAGACGTAATGTGACAATCTTGTTCTCCTATACCTCTCGTCTAACGACAAAGCAGTCTCAAGTCCTATACGAGGTACTTAGAGTCTGTCCTGAGGAGTGCAAGACAAGAGTGAAGGTTTCTTTGGTCATGGCCATGGCTTGTGGCAAGCGAGCGGATTTAAGATTGGGTTATACAGTTCTTGACAGCACTTGAGACATGTTGAATTCTCTAACCATTGCACAAGATACTTCTCCCGCTGTGAGGAGATATCCAGTATGCCCAATAGTAAGCTCCAGCGAATTCTAAACTGTGAGGCATGCTTACGGACCCGATGGATTATTGGGAGTAATTATTGAACGGACTATGAGATTCCCTCCTGTGCAGGGACATGTTGAGGAACTACAATGTTTCTGAAGACAGGAAGCTCTGTTCAAAAACGACGCACCGCAACTTGCACGCCCCCAAAACAACCTGAACCCACCGAAAAAGCCTGCCAAAAAGCTACGGTCACCCTCATTAAGGCGGTCTGTGGCTACTGGCTCTTGGGACCTAATAACTTCCTATTGCCTTATTACTAGGCTGCAACCCTAGAGGCGTAGGAAGGGAGGTACTCCATATGAGGCCAATTCGAGGGTATGTGGGGCTATATTCACAGCTATGAGGAGTTCCACTTCTCAGAAACCACACCAACTAACCCTAAACCCTAAACCCTAAACCCTATAAACCCCAAGCCCTACACTGAGGCCCTTGGTTGGCTTTGTCCCGCGGCTTAAAAGCGTCCCTATCCTCTAAACTCTATCTTTTAGCCGTTGAGCATTTCACTCCCGAAAAAACTGTGGGGGGAAATTGTAGTATAATTGATCACATTGACCCACTCAAAACTTAAAGTTATCTATACAAATATCGAATCTCAAGTACTCCCTAGTGCCCAAACTGCATGCTCTTCAAGCTTCCCTCAAACCACACTCTAATCCCAGAAACCTCTTCATGTTCCATTCTCTCGTCGTCCTGTCCATGTGATTTTCCATCATTCAAACTTTCTGGCCCCCGTAAATTCTGAACCCCTAAACTCCTAAACCCTAAGCCCTAGATATATCCCATAACCCCCGATTTCTTCCTGCCTGCTCCAGACCACAGAGGTGCTCTCCGCCGGTACTGATGGTGCAAGCTCCAGGAAAGGCCTGCTCAGGGCTTACGCCTGGGCTTAGGGCTTAGAAATCCTAAACCCTAACCCCTAAACCCTAAATCCTACACCCAAATCCCTAAACCCAAGCCCTAATCCCAACATCCTAAGCCCTAATCAGGGCTTAGGCTATAGACACTTAATGAAAATGCAACGAAGCAAAAACAATGTACCTCAGATCCGCTGCATCCAGATCCCTGGCGGAGCAACACTTTCAGCATACAACGAAATGCACTGTTGATGGCGAACTCGCGCACCACAACAACTACCCCCAAAAGACTTGCTCCATCAACAGCACGCCCGAAACCTCAACCCTGAAGCTACACCCTGTTAACAATTAACACAACACAGTTCAACCTAAGACCAAACCGGAACTTCCGATCCTCGGTGCTGTTGCTTTCTGACATCTCAGAGGTTGAAGAGGTCAAGGGTGCAACCAGCAGCAACCCCAGCAGAAACGACATGATGCCGCCGATCGCTATCCAGAGAAGTGTCACGGTGAGGCTGGTGCGGTGTGAAATCCAGCCTATGCTGGAGACCTAGAGCGTTTACGCCTAGCTGAAAATTGGCATTGCAATATACCCTGGACCTAGGTCAATAGATTACAAATCGCAATGTAATCTAGAATCGTATTGATGAGAGGATATAACTATAACCTGTTACTATTACCTGGTTGTAACTTGTCTGTAGTCCCCTGAGACCTAGCATGACAACAGGTTTCTAACAATTCCTTTGAGCCTACAACTAAAAGAACAATACAGAATAAATTCCTAAGGAAACTACACTGGCATAATTTGACCTTTTTCTTTCCTCTAGACTAGACCCATACGAGCTATAGTCTGAACTCCTAGTGTTCCCTAATAAGCATAGTCCCCTATATAACCCTAAACCCTAAAACCTAAACCCTAAACCCCTTCAAGAAGTTTAGATTATAGCTCATCCCCAGTCACATTTGAAAGCAGCCATGTTGAGCCTGCATTCTGCGGGGTCGAGCGGGCACTGTTGCGATAAAATATTAGGACCTAATGGAGAGCCACGGTTTAGGGTTCAATGGAGGCCCGTGATTACTAAACCCCCTCCTTTGAAGGGCCTTACCATTAGGATCCCTGTTCTAAACCCTATTGAAGGGAGGGGGTTTATTAATCACGGGTCTGGGTTACCTGGAAGTCCGGTTTCAACATGTTCCTACTGGTGGTTCGTAGGGAATACGGGCATATAGTCCCTATATAACTTATCCACTGCTTTCCTACAGACCCCCAGTAAGCATTTCCAGTACATAGTTGTAGGAAGGTTGTGGTCAACGGCTTCTTCAGGAAAATCATGAACCCTCCTGTCTGGTGTTCTCGACCGCATGAGATGATATATGCGGGATTGCCAAAAGTTGGCCCTTGGGGGGGTTCGGGTTCAGGGTTTTCCAACAGTTTACCCTTTGGGGTTTAAGGTTTAGGGGGGTTTCCACAATTTGCCCTTGGAAGGAGTAGGGTTTTCCAACAACTTGCCCGGGGGGGGTGTAGGGTTTAGGGCATAAGGCTTTGCAATCATCTATTGCTGGGGGGGTCCTTGTTCAAGAATTCTACCTACCACTTGGGGAATATGTAAGGCCCCTCTACTTTTGTGAAATTCCAATATCAGGAGCAGGTCCGGGTGAGCATCTGCAAGGTGAGTGTCCTCCTAATAGGCTCATATAATGCTCAAAGCAGGATGATTGGGTGTAGACCTGACCTCCTGATAAGCACCTGGAAGTCTCCCTTTTAACATACCACCCGCACCCTAACAACCGAAAGGTTTGGCGTCTTCGGGTGGCTGCGCCGTACTCTGACAGATCCTGGACCTGGACCCTCCCGCAGTACCCTCAATCTTACCTTTAAATGGTTAACTGGGAATGAATGACTACTATAAGGATCCATTCCTTCATTCCCAGCTAACCCAAGTAAGTAATACGATTTATAAGGCCCCTGCTAGCAGGTTGTTAGGCCTGAATAAAGGGTGATTGTAGGTTTCCTCTTATTATCCCCCCCGTGACCTGCCACAAGTAGGTTCCCTAACCCTTTCGTCACTGCGGGGTTGCCAGAAAACAGGCAACCAGGTACTTTCTGGAACGTTGAAAAAACATGAATGAAAGCGCGAGCTATAAACACCTTAAATCCAAAACCCTAAACCCTAAACCCTCAATCCAAAAACCCGACCTTAAACCTCAAACCGCTGGCAGCCTAGCTCAGGCTCGGTGTGGCATAGAACTCTATTGTCCCTACCTGGGGAACCCAACTACCACTAAGGGTCCAAGTACTTGGGTTTGGGTTTAGGGTTCACATACGTGCCCCAAAACGGTATTGCGATTATACTTTTACCCAAATCCCAAGTACCTAGTAATTATTGGTACTTGGACCCTCTGGGTACCCGAAATAAGCCTAGAGGGTCCAAGGACCCAAATAGTAGGGCTTCAGGGCCCAAATACCATTCATGTCATAGTATTTGGGCCCTAAAACCCTACAGTATTATTTGGGTTCTTGGACCCTTAGGGAAGATGATTGTTGCAAAAAACCGAACACCGAGGCCAAGAGGCAAAAAAACGATTCGACACAACGTGGTCATTGAGCTATAGCTTAAACTCCTTACAAGGGGGTTACATAGGGGATTGTAGGGGGAAGTATGATAGGGGTTATTAAGGGGGATGCTAGGAATGTAGACCATGGGTCAATGAGCAACAGCAGTTTTACTTCTGGCTGTTTGGCTGCCCAGGTAGGTGGCAATCCCTAAGCCCTGAACCCTAACCCCAAACATTAACCCCAAATCCTACAGTCTAGTCGCCGCTACAAGCTAACCCGAAGCCCTTGAATCTACTCTTGCAAAGCCTAGACCTCAGAAGATTGTGCAAGCAGCTGGGATACAACAAGTTCAGGTTTTAGAGTGGTGTGCATTTCATACTGGGTATACAGTCGTATTGCAGGAGTATACATGTGTAAAGGGTGCCGTTTGCAGTGAATGAGCTTTTGACCGCTCCCTACATTGTCCTTGCGGCCAGGAAGGCATGCACTCCTAGTAGGACCTCCCGGGAGAATTGCACCGTAAACCTCAAGCTTCAAGGGACCCAAATTGCAACATCTCCTGTTCGAGTAGAGACGTTCAGAATCGATGGGGTCCATGCAGAGGCGCACCTTTCCAAAAACTCTGAGGGCCAGCAGAAGGGTTACTACACGAAAGTGGATATTTATCGGGTTTAGGGCTTAGGGGCTATAGATAGGTGTGCTACCTGGAAAGGTTCAATTACCTTGTCTCTTCAAGCAGGATTCTAGAGGCAAAAAAGGTTAAGAAAATGGATTCCAGCTTTAGGTGAAAAGAGGTTAGGTGTAATCTAGTTTTTACAGTGTACCTGTAAACCCGATTACCTGCAGCTTTATGGGTTATACCTGCTAATTAGGGGTATTCCTACAAAACTCTAGGTGATTGGGGTTACAGGTAGGGTCCGGGCTGATAGTTCAGGTTTGGAGTTTAAGGTTTCCAGTTCAGGATTAGGGCTAAACCCTAAACCCTAAGCCCTAAATCCTAGACCTCAAAACCCTACGCGGAACTTCGAGCCATACTTCTTGGCACTGTCGAGCTGGGTCCAAGTACCCAACAATCAGTTAGGAGTTACAATCCAAAATGTACCCCCCAAGGGTTTAAGGAGCTAATAAGGACTATATGGAGCTTAATAAGGCCCAATAGCGTTCTAATAGGGTTCTAAATTTCGGGGGGATACATTTGGGGGGCACCCTGTTATAGTGATAGACTAGGAATATGATAGGACCCTAATATAATCCCTATTATTCCTCATACTCACTATTACAGGGAGGGGGGGTTTACCTAAGGTATGCGGTACTTGGGCTTGGCACTGACAATGAAAGTACAGGCTCTGGGGAAGTTTATGAATACTTTGTAGTGAATTATTACTAGCTATAGCACAGGTTCTTGGGGAAGTATATATGAATGTTGAATACTTGAATGGCTCTTGGAAAGGTGGGTATCCATCCGAGTCACGCTGCATGAGAAAATAGGCATCATGGAAACCCTTCAAGAGGTAAGCCGCTTTCAGGCTTGTAATGGTGCTGTATACCCCCTATATAGCTTTTGCAACACCTAGCCATACAGAAACTTCTCGAACAGAATGGCAACCCATTGTTGGTACTTACATGCAAGGCTCCTTTATTTCTTGTGGGGTATCCCCAAGGCTCAATACAACCGAATTTAGGAATATAGCCTCTACCAGTTTGGAACCCTCTCGTACGACTCAAGGGATACTCCTTAATCGAGTCTGGGCTATACGCCTTAAAAACCATAGGACATACAGAGTATTACATGTTTACCTCGTATAATTTCAACTTCTGAACTTGGGTTTCCCAAAATGGTACTGTAAGGGCCTAAATAGTTACCAAAAGCGGAGAATCGAGTGGAATAGAACATGGAACACGACATGGAATCTTGGTCTAAAGCGCGTTCACAGGGATTTTGCCGTGTAGATGCCAAATTAAATCATTGCCACTATGTTGTTGAGGTCTCGCGTTACCCTATACCATAAATTGTACAACACATTTAGGACCACAATGTGGGCGGTTCTCTCGGTTTCTGTAATACAGCAGTTTGGCAGCCCCTCAAGTGCTTAGGCCTGAGTTTAGTGTTTTAAGTCAGGCCTCCTCTTGATTATCACGCTAGACAGCATGCAGAAGGGCCCGTTGTCAGACATGCTATGGCTTCCACTTTAGGTACGGTAGGTTTTGCTACTGTTTGATTTCTTGCGGTTGCTGTCGTTCTGCTCGCTTCCGGCCTTCTTCTTCTCCTGCTTCCTCCTTCTTCTTCCCCCGTCTTGTTATTGTGATTATCTCATCATAATGCGTCTGCCTAATCTGCAGGCCATAAAACATACAAAAAAGGAATGCCTGATCTGCTGACAGTCCCGCATCCCAACTACACCAAACAAGAGCTGAAACCCTGAAGTCAGACAAATCCTTGAAGGAATTGCGACTTGGGTTAAGATCCCAAGGTTTCGGGTATGCAACTAGTTAATCTCTATCGAAGGCCCAGTTTAAATGCGCCATGTTCTTTTCCATTTGGTTCTCCACTTTTAAGTTCTACATAATCATGCCTAAACCCTGCTCCACTTGTTCTAGCCCAGTACCCCTAGACCCTTAAACCTTAAATCCAAGTTTCCAATTAATTTTCGACGTTCTTCTCCAATTGATTCTCCATTCTTGATGTAATGCCCAATCCCAAATCATAAGCCGCCCTAAGCCCTGAAACCTACTTATCCTTATATATCCCCTATATAACACTATAGGTCCCCTAATCCCTTTGTGGGGCCCGTGCATTAACCCCTTCAAGCCTTTGGCAAAAACGCATGCCTCGATGCGTTCCTTGACCGTCTTTGCGGTCTCCACGCAACTGCCGCGGATTCAGGTTGAGGGTTTTATAAGTTTAGGCTTTAGGGTTTAGGGATTTAGGAGCTCCCAACCTTTGAGGTGATCCTCGTAAGAAGGATTGGAATACTATGGGGTCTATGTCGGGGTCCCGAAATTTAGTAAACGCGTCTAAGTAGACCTGTGAGTGCCGCTTCTGGTTTGGGAACGTCAGGAAGCCTGAATTGATTTTCTAGTAGGACAAAAAATCTTCAGACGGTCCAGGCTGTCGACTTGATAAAGGGCGTGCATGAACCACGACAAGAAATTTAAAATTTCGCCCAATGCCACAACATAGACTCCTAGTATCCCCCGTAATAACTCCTATTGTAGTCCCCTGTAGAATCCCGTATATAACCGCCTTTAAGGAGTTTAGACTATATGATAGAGCTGACGCTTTGGAGCAGCCCCGCAACTGCCAACAGATCCTGGTGGCCCCCGACACCTTCTAAAAAAGGGGTCGCACGGATTTCTAGTGCATGTGTGGGTTTGGGGCAAAACATCAACCTTTGACATACCTGCCGCCACACTTACCATGGAGCCCAGCATTTGGGGTTCAGAGTTTCAGGATCCCACCGGAGAAGGAGGAAACCATAAGGACCAGTGGTCCTTCGAAAAGGGAGGCTTATTGCGGTTCCATGCTAGTTTGCGGGGATCACGGCCTCAAATTCAGAATCCAGCATGATCTTGCAATTTCAAAAACAAGGAACCTCCATACATAGATCCAAGTATAAGATACGCCTCATTGACTTTTGGTAGTTCCCCTGTTTCTACTGCAGTTTACCAGCTTGTAGGTACCACCGCCGTAGATATGGACTTAGGAACAGGGTCTGAAAATGCGCAGCAATTAACCTTCTACGGTAGGCCAATAAGATCTTCAGCTTTTGCACCTACAATGACCAAGTGTAATGAAACCCTAAACCGTAAACCCTAAACCAGAAGGGTTCGGTTCCAGGTACACCCTACACCCCTTGAATCCCCAAGACCCCCCAAACCCAAAGCAGGCGGCTAGGATTCAGGGTGGGTGTGGGGTTCAAGGCTGTTTTCAACAAGGGTTTAGGGATTTAGGGTCTTTTTGCAGATGGGCGTCCTTGCTATAGAAAGCAGTTGTTTCGGGAGCAACCATGTTTTTGGTTGCCTAGGTAAGCCCTATATCAGACCTGGTAGCTTTTGGTCTTCCCAAAAAAACTTACCTTTGTATTTCCTTGGGTGCAAAATGTTCTAAGTACCTAAGTATATGGGGAATGCTTACCCGAACCATAAGGGAAGTTCCATACTGCAGAAACCATACTTTGGGCTAGGACGTTCAGAAAGCCCTAAACCCTAAACCCTTAACCCTAAAGCCCTAAACCAACCCTAAACTCCAAACCCTCCGAACTCTAAAAGTTGCTACGCCTGCCCGGGGATGGGCAGAGGTTGACGAAGCGGTTGAACTTCTCCTGGGCCGTTTTGACCTGCTGGGCTTTAGGTTTGAGGGCTGAGGGTTCAGGGTTAGGGGTCATAGGGGCTTAGGGTTGAGGGATTTAGCTTCAGGGTTCAGTTTTAGGGTTTGGGGTTTAGGCTCTCAGGGCTGAAGATTCTAATTATGTAGGTTTAATGGCTCACCTTCAGACTTGTCAGAAGGCCTGAAGACTAGATCTAGATCACCTGCAACAAGGCGTTTACTGCGACTGAACTGGCAGGTCTGGGGTCATTACAAAGAAGTGCACATGAATAGTAATCACACCTCTCATCATGAGTTTTCCAAGTCCTACACAATGTCTTCCCTAAGGGTCCAAGGACCTAAATAATAGGGTGTTAGGGCCCAAATACTATGATATTAATGGTATTTCCGGGTCTAAAACCCTATTATTTGGGTGCTTGGACAATTAGGGAATGTTTTGCGACTCTTCTGAAATTGTAGTTGCGCACAGCCGCGGGATCCCAAGTTTCCCGCGACCCCCCGTTTAGGGTGTGTAGGACTGGGGACTAATTACATTGTCTCATGTAAGAGCTATGTCAGGGCCCCAGCCACCACTAGAGACCACTGGAGATAATGGTAACTATCTGAAGGGCCCCTCCATACTCCCATTGTACCATTACTTGGCACGGCCTCGGCTGGCGTAGGCCCTTAAAACCAAATCCGTTGCCGTGCTACTCCCCAGCTCAAACCTAGACAATCCATAAACAAACCTACACATGGAAATTTCTCCAGAAACGCCCATATCTAATCCTTAAATGTTTCCTCACCCTATAGCTTCCTGGGTCCCTATAGCTTCCTGGGTCCCTATGGGGGCATCACTCAAGAAGACCTAAACCCTAAACCCCTAGACCTAAAACCCTAAACCCTAAAACCCTAAACGCTAAAACCCCAAACCCTCAAAACCTAAACCCAGAAGCATCCCTAAGCGCTATACCCTAACGAGCTGGGAGCCGGACCAGGGAGTCTGTCCATTCCCAATTATCACCGACCTGCACCGCAGCTTTAGGTGTACCTTCTAGAGTAATCTATATGCCTAGAAAATGGATTTCGACCAAATATGCTGATACCTTAACCTTTTTTGGATGCTCCAAGCAGGGTGTACAGCATAGAGTTGTTCGTGCAAGTTCAGGGGGTTCGGCTCGGGAGTCTTGGCTTAGGGTTGTAGGTTTAAACCCTATACCCTCAAACCCTGTAACCCTAAACCCTACAACCCTAAAACCCTAAACCCTAAAACCCTAAAACCCTATACCCTAGACCTTACACCCTAAACCCTAAAACCCTAAACCTTAAACCCTAGACCCTACACCCTAAGCCCTAAAACCCTAAAACCCAAAACTGTGAGTTGAAGGCAGTACCTTAGGTTGTGCATGAAGATCTTAGCTGTACGCAGGCCCTGGCAAGCTTCATTGCTCCTCATTCAACCGGAATCCAGAAACCCTAAATCCCAAACCCTAAATTCCAAAACCATCAAACCCAATCCCTCAGCCCTAGCCCCTAAAAGCGCAATCCCCATACCCTGCTCCTTAACCCTGAACCCGAAACCCTAAACCCTAAAATCCTAAACCCTAAATACTAAATAGTATCGTAGCTTCCATTTTCGTTTCCATTATCCTAATGTATCCCCAATATACTATAGTAGTTTCCATTTCATTTATCATTATCCCTGAATTCCAACTTCCTATGTGGGGCTTCAGGCAATCCCTAACCACCAATCATACTCTAGACAATATAACCCTAATAATCAGCAACGACCTGAAAGCAACTTAAACACCAACAACAACTAACGCGGTTTAGGGTTGGGCTTTAGGGTTTTGGGTTTGGGGTATATAGCGCTGCACGCAACTTCCGGCATAACCCCAAACCTGCCAAACCTTGACTTCCCCTTTTCTTTTCTTATCCCTCAAACCCCCAACCTCTCAGACTCCAAACTCTAAGCCCTTAATCCTGAAGCTTCTAAACCGCAACACTCCTAAAGCGCTGAAAATCTCGAAGTTGTATACCCCTATACTTAGTGGGGGGTAAGTAGAAAGATGGTATATGGAGATTGTATAGTGTGGAATTCCTTAGACTCAACACCCCAAAATGTGAGAACCTAAAGCCTGAACCCTAAAGCCTAACCGTAGGGGGAGTCTTGGCCTGCGCCTTTCGGCCATGGCGTGTTGCCCGGCGACCCGGCGTCGAGCCCTTGGCTGAGGCTGGGGCTTAGGGTTGTAGTGATTTCTGGGGATATATCTAGGACTATATAAAGATATATATGGCTTTGGGTTTGGGGTTCAGGGAGTGCTAGGATTTAGGGGTTTAGGGCTGTAGCATTTAGAGTTTGGAGTTTAGGGTTTGGGGTTCATGTCCCTTGGAATGTCATCGAAGGGGGAGACTGCGAGTTCAGGGACAAGTATAACCTAATCACATTGTGTCTGGTAGCCATAACCCAAACACACCGACATTAGGGACATATGGGGGCTTCTAGCTGGGCTATAAGTAATCAGAATTGGGCTATCATTACTTTGAACGTTCAAGTGTAGGGTTTGTATGTGGAAATCTGTAGGAGGCTATATGATGGTACACAGCGAAAGGCCTTGCAGCTAGGGTTGAGGGACTAGCCTTTGGGTTTAGAGAATAAGGTTCGGAGCTCAGTGTGGGCTAGGGATTCTACATTGAGGTGTGGCGAACTATTCCGGTTTGGGTTTGTTTTTTTGGTCTGGAGTTTGAGGTTTTAGTGGTGTTTTGGGGGATTGGCTAGGCTTTCCAGAGCGCTTTGGGAATTCAGGTGAAGGTTCTGTCATAGGGTTTGGCGGTTAGGCCATCGCATAGTGTTAGGCTACTGTTGCCGCCGGGTCATTGCAGATCCCCTTAGCAACTCGTACATTCTGCATTGGGTCCCAGGGTTTATGGATTAGGGCCCAATACGCCTTGCTTAGTAAAATACCTGAGTGATACTAAGAGCTTTGATAGCTCTGTTGCAACCCTGATGAGCTCTCAAATCAACAAGTAGCTTCCATTTTCTTTTCCACTTCCACTATATACTTGCATGTTCCTTAATCACATGTGATTTGGGCTATACTCCTTAATTACAGGCTTCTGGGCTCCCTGGGGAGTTCTTGATACACTGCTTCACACGTTCAAACATAGCACGGCTTGACCCGTGTGCTCCTTAAACCTCACTCTTAACTCTCCAAAACCACGCCGTACACCCCGCACATCCCCAGATTCCACTGGAGACCCTTGAGAACACCCCCAACACACCAAAACACGGGTCCGTGTACCTAATAATTGGGTAGTTGGGTCTCTAGATGTAGTCTAGCTGTGGGGGGGAGTATATTCCTATCAGGTACTTGGACCCTCAGAAACTCTAACCCTAAATCGTAAACCCTAAACCTCAACCCTAATCTTAAATTCTAAGCCCTGAAACCATCTGCTTCTGGAGGCCGAGGCAGTTGCAGGATTTGTCTGTCCCGAGAAGATTTGCATTGCGCCAGGCAGCTCATGTCTGGAAGGCCTCTTCTGCTATTGGGCTGCCCTTAAAGGAAACAAAGGTACCCTAACAAGGAAAGCATATTACTCGCCATGTACAAATATAGCTGTCTAAACCTATGTATCAATAGAACGTATATAGACATATGTGTGCATGCGTATATGTATATATATATACAATATGTATATATATATANNNTATATATATATATGTATATACGGATCCATGTTATGGACACGTCATTTGAAGTCTTAATTAAAAACAAAGCAACCTAGCCTGGGGAGGTTTTCTACGGCTTATAGGCTTTGGCAGCTTAGCCAAAGGTCCGGATGATCCCTAAACTGGCCTTTGGTAATAGGGCCTAATAGGGGTTATATAGGGTTAAAGAGGGTTTATATAGGGTTACATGGGATGTATATTATGTAGGTTATAGGGGTTATATTATTTGTGAAGGACTGTCCGGATTTGGAGTGCTTTAGGGTTTGGGGCCCAAAGCCATTGGAGGTGACTCTTCCAGGTCTTTCAATCAAACCCTATAAACCCCGGATCGCTCAAATTTGCCAGTTTCTGTAGGTTCTTAGGATTTCGTGACAAAATAAGTCTTAGAGCTTCGGTTGCGTTTTTTTTTTTTTTTTTT
>CAJNIZ010001410.1:15061-29064 GCA_905231905.1 Symbiodinium pilosum | reverse complement strand
GGGTTTAGGGTTTAGGGGATTACAATAGTACCCCTCTCAAAGGTACCCACCCCAGGGTTTCAGGAGCTAATAAGGACTATAGTATTGTAATCCCTTACTAAACCCTAAACCTTAAACCCTTCCTGGTAATTGTTGTCCAGCACAGGGAAAGTTTTTAAGTTTACTGGAATGACGTGAGAGATCTGGAGAGTTTCTGTTCCCCATGGTAAGGATTATGCCATATTGGGGTCTAGTAAGGATTATGTGGTCTCTTGGGGTCTATATTTGGGGCCCCCTATTTGTGGAACTGCCTCTTCCCCAAAAGAACGGGAACTTTGAAGAGACCACACTTTGATGAGAAACCGGCTTGAGGGACGTAGGTCCTGCGGTATGCTGGGTTTGTAGCCCCCTTAAGTAGATAGAATGTGGGTATATGGGGATCTTATTGTAACATACCCAGAGCCATATTTTATCTACTTAAGGGGGACTATATTTATGGGCTGCCAGCTTTTTTACGGCTAGCTGAATCTCATGAAGGGGAAGTTTTGGGGGTTAGTGCAAGGGCAGGGGTAGTCGGGCAAGCCATGGATACTGATCTAAAGACGTCCGGGAGAAAGGGTCAAGACAAGACACTGAAGCAACATTGAAGAGAAGTGAGCCATAGTCTAAACTCGGAGTATCCCCTTAATTAATATCCCTTGTAGTCGTCCCCTATATAATCGCTTATACAACCCGCTTGTAAGGAGTTTAGATTATGATTATGGCTCAACAGAAAACGGGTGTAGTGTGAAGTGTGCGCTGGGCTGGCGACGGTTCAAACTGGATCCTAGACCTGATAAGTTCCGTATGTCACCATAAACATCCTGGCCCCCTACCGGCCCGAAAAAAGAACCCCCATGAAAGCCACACATGTACCCCGACAGGGACCAGGAGTTTGAGGCCAAAACCCTAAACCTTGAACCCTAAACGGACCGCCACCCAAGATCCGAACTCGGCCGAAAGGCATCTTGCAGTTTCAGGTCTGTATGCTCGCCGAGGAACCTTGTGCTTTAGGAATTTTGTGGGCTCCAGAAGTATGTAAAATAATGGCCTTTTGGGCTTTGCGTAGGGGTGTTGGGCTATCATGTTACCTACTTTTGGGGTCCAGGTAGGATTTGGAAGCTAAGTCTCAGGGTTAAGGGTCAGCTGACCGGGTCTTTTGACGGAACGAGCGGAGAGGACTTTGGGCTTAGGGGTGTAGGCTTTGTGCTTGGGGGGTTAGAGTTTGAAGGCTGTCAAGTGGAGGCTTCGGGATTGTGTCGATAAGTTCTACGTATTCTTGCATGCTCCTTCCCTAGTCCTGGCGCAAAGTCCCCCTGAACCCTAAACCCTAAACCCTAAACCCTACCAGCAGTAGCAGGCTGAGGAGCTGTAGCCAGCTGGCGATGTCGTGCCCTCCCTCGTAGGAGATCACCTTGGGGGCTCAGGCTGTTTGCTGGCGAAGCCACCAATAATTGGGATGTCCTTAAGGGGGGGGGGTTTAGGGTTGGGTTTAGGGTTTAGGTAACCTAGTAATCCCCATTATTCCCTTATACTCCCCAAGCTTTAGGATCCTATAAAAATAGCGAGGTTCTTCTGGACAGACTTTGATATGTGACACGATTTCGAGTTTTGAAAACATGCTTGCTGGGGGTTGGTGAATAAGGGAATATCGTAATAATTTGGGGAGTATATGGGGATTACATTCCCTTATTCCCTACTCACCCCCAGTAAGTAGGGATTCTGTAGGGAATGTATAGAGATTGTGTAGGGGCTATAAAGAGTCATAAGGATTGCATTGGGGTTCTAGGCTTTGCAAACATTTGGTCAAGGTTCTCTACGGCCTCAGTGACACAGTAGCCAGAAGGTTTTCAGGGTTTAGGGTTTGGGGTCCAGATCTAAACCTATCACGACAGAGCCCGAAGAACTTCAAGGCCTTAATATAGGGGCCTAAGTAATTGCCAATAATGTGGTTCCATTTTCCATATATAACTATGGTCTACGGTACCTCAAATGGACCTCAAAATGATTTTGGTAATTATTTAGGCCCCTGTAGTAGATCCGAAAGCCAGCTGAGAGAATGTACATGATCTTCGCTTCGCAGAGACGTAGGGGTTCGCAAATCTTTTGTTGCCACTTCATTTGCCTACCTTCCATTAACCTCAACAAAACAAGAGTCTCTAAACCTTAAACCCTAAACCCAAGGCCAAGCAACTACCGGCTTGTCATTGGAGTGGTCTAGGCCATCGTCTTCTGGAGGCTTTTTGATCAGGAGCTTGATGACAGGAATGTGCCTGCTAGGGTTTAGGGTTTAGGGCCGACCCTGGGGATATACGGGGTAGAGGCATGGCATCGCAATAACGGAAAAGAAAATTAAAAAGAACAAGGAAAAATGGAAACTGGGATAATGCATGGGGATTATAAGGACAAGATGAACTTCGTGGACCTGTTGGGGATGGTAATGAGATATTCTGCTTCTGCTTCTGCAACCACGGTCAAGACCTACTCGTGCTCTTGGACAACATGTTTGAAGAACAGCTTCAACCAGTGCAGTAATGGATACGGTCTCGGGAAATGCAAATCCCTAGAATCCCGAATCCCCAACCTAATCCCAGTGTCCATTTTGTCTTGCATGTTGTTTGTTCATTTGATGTTCCATTATGGGGGTAACATCCTTAAAGCCTATATAACCCCATATCCCTATATAATCACTCTAAACCCAGTATATTGCCCCTATATATATATATATACACATGTGTATGTGTGTATATATATATACATATCTAGTCATATATATATATATACACATAGGTTTTGGGCCTAAGGTTCCAACTGCACGGCTGGACTTCCCCAGCTTGCAGATTGCTGCGTACTTCGAGGCTCATGGGCAGATCCACACTTCACCAAGTTTCAGTCATAGTCTTTTTAAGATTAGAACTATGGGCCCTTAACATGGGCCCTCAGGCCTGTTAAGGGATTTCTATGGACCCTTAGGGATACATACCGGGTATTTAGTAGGGATCCCAGGCTTAAGGGCCCAGACTAAGGGCCCATGATTTCAACCTTAGACCAATTGCCGTACCTAGAACCCTAAACCCTAAACCCCAAAACCCCAAAACCCTAGCTGCGTTTTTACGGTTTCGGCGTGTCTTGCCAGGGCAAAGGCTGTGAGTTAGCAACTGAACGCCAGAGACTATGGGCTGCTACACACCTTGTGTCGGGAATCAAATGCCCTGACATGAGCAAGCTATAGCCCCCCTTAAGTAGATAGAATATGGGGTATATGAGGATCTTATTAATATACCCAAAGCCATATTCTATCTAAAGGGGTAGCATATGCCCAATAACGAACACCGAACACAAACGTAGAAAGACCTCCAACAAAGGTCAGCTGCAATTGTGAGCACATGTTCCACGCAACCTGCACAATGCCTAGCGAGTGAAGAAACGGCAGGCATGAACAGATGGCGCCTCTCAGGGAAGTATTTGCGGTCCACGTCGTTCTCATCGATGTTCATGACCCCCACTGTGACCTCTGTCGTTCACAGGCTTTTTGCAGGGGTCATATAGGGGCTATATGGGGGATACATACTGAAAAATGGTGTAGAAACCACTTTGAGTTTCTTCGCTTAGCCCTGTGCTCTGAGCCATGGAGAGAGAACCTGAGCCTTCATCTACATCTAGCCTGGGCCCTAAATCCACCCTACGCCTCAGCAGGCCCGAAAAGAATACCAGAAACACACGAATCTAGAAGACCTTTCACCTATAGCTCAGGACTCTGTCTCAAGTCATACTGGGATTCTTGATCTATGTAATAATAAGCAGATTGTAGTTTGCCCAGCCGCTTAAAGTAGGACGTCACATGATAGTTATCGGGTCATCGTTTTAGGGGTTGGGGAGACTAAAACCCCCTTACCGTTGCTATGGTTAATCAAAGAATAAGAAGTCCCATCGAGGGCACCTGGCTTCTAAACCTGTCTCGGAGTCTTCTATCTCTCTGCGCACCGATTTTTCTTCCGTGCATTGGAAAAGGATGCTAGCCCAGCTTTTTATGAAAGGAACTGTCATGCAGGATGGTTGATGGCATCAGTGAAGGGATGAAACAAATAGATGATGGAGTAGTAGTTGTAGTAGTAGTAGCAGTAGTAGTAGTAGTAGTAGCAGTAGTAATAGTAGTAGTAATAGTAATAGTAATACTAATAGCAATACTAATAGTAATGGCAATAGTAATAGTAATAGTAATAGTAATAGTAGTAGTAACATGGCACACCCCTCCAGTGACTTAAGCCAAGCAGACGTGCTCCATGTGCGCTTCCCCTGCGTACAACTGGGTTGTGGGCTATACTTAGCTACTGATGTGAAGTGAGCTACAACCATGTGAAACACCCAAGTAAATCTTGAATCCTAAGATCTATACGGATCCTAAACTAATAATCTGGAGCCCTGTAAGGCACCTCCTTGGACGACTTCAGAAGCTTTGCAAGGGCGAACCAGGCGGGCTTCATCCGCTGGCACGCTCCGCACCAATCCTGGGAAGCTACAGCAGGCTTAAGGGTAATGCAGGCGGCGATGGCACTCGAATTTTGTGAAGATAATGGGAACTGCTACACCATTTTGGGTTTATGAATTACGGGCATATTCAGGTAAAATAATGGAGAATCAAATGGGAAATGAAATGGTACATGAAATGGAAACCGGGTTTATGTTGGGGTTTATAGGATTGCATGTGGAGGCATTTTGAACTAGAATAGAGCTGCAGGAGATGTTAAACTACAACAGTGGGAAGATTGTCCTGGAATACTAAACTCTAAACCCTAAACCCTGGTAGCCATTGGCACTTCTACGTTAGGTTCACTAGGACCCCCAGGAACCGAGCACCAAAAAGTTCCCCTTTTTCGATATAGCTTGTTCTTATGAAGAACCTACGAACCCAAAGCAGGGCTTACTCAACAACCCTGTCTGGGGTTCCGAAACAACTACCCAACAACCTCGAACCGCGAAGTAGGTGACTCTCGCAAAAGGTTTACGGGGTCTCGGATTCCTGTGAAATGCGCTCAGGAACCAGGACCTAGGGATGTGTTTTGCTGATGGAACCCGTTTAGGGAATGCTTTTGAGGACCAAGAGGGTGTCAAGTGCACGGCGGCAAAACTCTTACGAGCGCTTGCAAGACGGAACTTCTGTTTAACCGCCTTGCTACATGGGCCCTTGCCCCTTGACTTTCAATACACTAATGGCGCATCCTGCACGCTTCCTCAGCAGCAGCATGCGGCCCTGGAAACGGATGAGAAATCAGAATGGCAACAGACACTACCTTAGCGCCAGTCATACAGCTGAACGAATTTGAGCTATAGTGTAAACTCCTAGTATCCCCCTTAATAACCCTTATAGTAGTCCCCCATATAATCCCCTATATCACTTACTTTAGGGAGTTTAGACTAGAGCTCATTTGAAGATCCAAGCTGAAGTTTGTGGTTTATTGACACGGTTTCCACACCGATCCATCAGGAATTGTTTGGGTAGATATGGGCTAAGATTAAGTGTACAACATTGCCATGTTTTTACTATACTACTATATTACTCTATAATCACTATATTATGACTCCATTATGACTATATTTCATTGTCTTCAACTACAGATCCTCCTGTCGCTTTGTGCAAGTGGCGAGGTTCAGGATAAGTCTCTTTACAAACTAAGCTTCAGGTCCTCTGGCCAATTGATGAAGTTCCTTTTTCCTACCCCGGAAGGCCTCGGAGTAGACAAGTCCCCATCATGGCAGTCGCGGAGGGATTTGCATCTTTGACCATGTGAGGGTCTCCTAGCAGACGTTACCAGCCGTCAAACGGCTGATCACGTACTGACCCTAAGAAAGACCAGAAATGGCAGTGAAATCTGAGGTAGCTCTGATACATCTGCCAGCCACCGTGGAAACCCTGTGCCACCACAACTCTCCCTGGAAACATTGAATAAAGACGAGAGGGACCCACCAGAAAGGAACCCATGAATCTTCGCCACTTAATGATCAAATATTACTAGCCGGGAGTCTGCGGAGAGCGCGAGGAACACACAGGTATGGGTCTGCAAGAGCTCTTCGAAGGAGTCCGTAGTGAAGATCTTGATGCCGGGGTGCCTCCAATGACAATGAGGATGGCAATAATGATTTCACTCCTGAGCTACCATGGAAGCCCCGAAAGCGCCCCACAGAGACAACTGTGCTTGTAAAACGGAACTTTATCAGCTTCAATGTTTGTGAGGAAGGGTGGCAACGATGCTGAGAAGCACAGCTAGTAGCAAGACTTAAGATGGCCGGACAAGAGGAAAGAAGAAGAAGCAGAAGAAGAAGATGATGATGATGATGATGCTGCAATCTTTGAAGACTGCCCCGGTATACTAACGGCTACTACCGATTGTAATCATCTTAATCCTCACAAACTGGGCCAAGCGTGGTTCCACGATACCCGTACGAAACTCCATACAAGACTGACGTGGGCGGCAGCGGAACTTACTCTGACGACTTGGAAGCCTGCCAACATGATAGTACTAGGGCTTAGGGTTTAGGGTGGAATTCAAAGAAATGATGCCAGAAACAGAACGACCAAAAGGATACACAAGCTCCAAAAAGGCAATAAGAACAAGCCATGTAAAACAAGTGCCCATAATCTCTTGCAAGTCCCAGATCTTGAAACTCCAAACAGCAGACCCTACGTCAAAAACTCGCAAACCTGAATCCTAAACCCTAAAACCTTCTACCCAACCTCGCACTGCGACGGGAATCCCCAAAAGGGCCGTACAAAGACTACTGTGCTTTCTAGCAAAGGAATATGAGCAATTGTCTAAACTCCTAGTATCCCCCTTAATAACCCCTTTAGTAGTTCCCCTATATAATCCCCTATATATCCCCCCTTTAAGGAGTTTAGACTATAGTTCATATAGTATGGGCTTCCAAGCGAGTTTGGGAGTAAAGCCCTAAGCCCTAAATCCGGATCACTACCCTGAGCCCTAAAAGCCTTAAACCCTAAAACCTTCAAGCCTATACCCGATACCCCAAAAACCTAAACCCTGGAAGCCCAACCCTAAATCTCCCTGCCCGAAGCCTGGGATCGCTGTCCCCTGGGGGCCGGAAGGCGGAGCGGACACGCGAGCCCTTGCAGCGCCAGCACCTGGGCCAGAGGATTCTTCTTGCTTGGGTCTGGAGCCCAGGGCTTCGGGTTTAGGGTCAAGGGCCCCCCCCCAGGCCCAGCCATAGAGTGAAAAGGGGGTGCCTTGTTCAATGGATGCTGGTGGGCCTTTGCGTTCGCGGCCTTTTGCCTTCCAGTCCTTCTGGTGCCTTCTCTGGCGGACCTTTGCTCTGGTGGGCCATTGTCCTGGCCAGCCTTTGTCTTGGCCGGGCTTTGCCCCCGGCCTTTGCCCTGGCAGGCCTTTGCTGTAGCAGGTCCTAGGTAGACCAGATGTTGTCAGGGCATGAGGACCCTATGATTACCAAACCTCGCCACTACTACATTGCTCTCACTCTTACTTTTACTTTGTACCTTACCTTAATACAAGTGCGACTACTATTCATACAGTTCGGACTATGACTCTTACTCTTCCTGTATTCTTTCTCTGACTATGAATGACTCCTACTATGACTGTGAAGACTACTCTTGCTGTGGCTATTCCCACTATGACCACTCCTCGTACTCTTACGATTATTATGAAGCAGGTTTCCCGTTCATTCTCCGTTTTCTATTTAAGCTATAGTCAATATTTCCCTGGCAATTACTGCGCATGGGTCCTTATCAGGGAATATATTGGGACTATACTAAACTACCAAAGAGACCCCCTATGCCCACTCTTAATGGCCCCTTGTAACAAAAAATGTTCACAATAGCTCAGTTTGACTCTCCATTCTTGGGTAGCGCATCCCTATGAATCCCTCCAAACCCCTAAATATCCCTATATAACCCTGAACCCTAAACCACCAAATATCCCTATAGATCCCTATATATATATATGCTATATGTATATATATATATATCCCTAGATATATCCCTAGACATCCCTCTATATATATATATACATGTATATATATATATACATATCCCTAGATATACCCCTATATATCCCATGAAGTCCCAAGGCACTGGGAGCTGCTTGCTGCGTTGCGAGTGAAGAGGCCGCTGGTCTTGCAAGTGCCGTTGGCGCGGCAGATCCAAACTCCTTGGGGCTTCGGGAAGAGACGAAGGGTTAGGGTATAGGAAAGGGTTTAGGGCGTAGGGCTCCGGGTTTAGGGTTTAGGGTTCAGGGTTTAGGATTCAGTGTTTAGGATGTGGTGGGGTGAAGGGTTGCTGATTTTTGGACTTGTAGTAGGTGGGGGGTTTAGGGTTTGGGGTAAGGGGTTAATGTTTAGGGTGTGGGGCTCCAGTTAGGAGGGCCTCTAAATATGTCCAAATGTTCAACCATTCGTCTGGGGCATGGCTGTGAAGACCATGTGACTGTGAGGGATGGATACATATTGGATAGTAGGGTACCTGCCGCCTTACTTCCATGTAGCCATGTAGCTAGTTCCCAGCCCATCCAAGCGAGAAAGCCCCAAGGCACCTCTAGTTTGAGAAACACCCCAACCCCAAAACTCTAAACTCACTACATACCTATAGTCGAAGGGTCCTGGGGCCTAGAAGCAAGCAAGCTCAAGTCTAGGATGATTGAAGCGGGAGTTACCTCGTAAACGACTTACATACCCCCCCAGGTTCTACAAAATGGGGCACATAGATCTTTATTTATACATATACATGTCCTCTCCGCCCACTATACAGCCTTTCATTCCCATTGCCTAGTCCCCTCCTTGTCTTCCCGTGCCGCGAAAAATCCCCAGACCGAGGCTCAGGGGTTAGGACTTAGGGTGTAGAGGGTTTATGGGGTTTAGGGTTTATAGGGTTTGGGGTTTATAGGGTTTGCAGGGTTCATAGGGTTTACTGGAGGTTTCTGAAAATCAGGGGTCCCTTTGGAAGAATAATGGCTATAGTGGAATGTGGTAAATAACGGGCCCCTCTGTTTATGGAAACTAGCAATTAGAGCCCAACCACGAACCATACTTGGGGGACCCTGAACCCTCAATCCTACACCCTGAACTAAGCCCTGAACCTTAAAACCTGAACCCTACACCATTAACCTTCAATTAGATGAAAGTCTAAACCCCTAGTATCCCCATTAATAACCGCCATAGTACTCCCCTAAATACCCCCTTTAAGGAGTTTAGACTATAACCAATACCCTAATCCCCAATTAAGCCCTAAACCCTAATCCCTAAACGCCTAAACCCTGTAAACCCTACTAATCCCTAAACCCTAAACCCTCCACCCTAGACCCTAATCCCTAAACCCTATTGAATCCCCGATCTAACCCCCTGATGATCTACAAGCAGACGAAGGCTCCCAAAGGCATCTGCAGCGCCCAGACGTTGAAGAGGTCCGGAGAGGCAGTCTGCAGTTGGAGGCCCTTCACCTTGGGGGGGGTGGGGGGGTTAGGGTTTAGGGTTTTAGGGTTTAAGGGTTTAGGGTTTAGGGTTTAAGGGTTTAGGGTTTAGGGTTTAGAGTTTAAGGGTTTAGGTTTTAGGGTTTAGTTGTTCTAAAGTCTAAAGGTTCTGGAAATGCTGGCCCCCTACTTAACACTAAGCCCCAAACCATAAATCATAGTCATGAGAAGCAATAAGAAGACCACGAGTAGTTGTAGTATACTGTAGCATATTGGAAGTATTCAATATTAGGGGGGTGAGGGGAGTTTAATGTTGAGGGAGAGGATTCATAACAACCCTAAACCCTAAACCCTAGAGGATTAATCAAAAGAAGACTCAACCCTGTGGCCTGCGCCCCCAGCATCCAACTCCACTCCTTCTTCAAGAAAGGCTTCCGGCCGAAGAGGCAAAGGCCCTCCTGGAAGTCTTCGATGCAGTTTGCGGTTTAGGGTTTGGGGTTCGGGGTTTAGGGTTTAGGGCACTACCGAGGTTTGGGGTTTTGGGGGTGTTGGGCGTTTACGGCTCTTTTTTTTAAGCGCCTCTTTTACCCGCCGCATGGCTGCAAAGCTCAAAATGAGCAGGCGTCCTTCGGCCTCAATTATGCATTGCTTACGGCTTTTTAGGGCTTAGGGCTTTCGGAGTCAAGGGCTTAGGGTTGAGGGGTTAAGTTTCAGGGGCGGCTTACACCTAACACCTGACCATTGAAACTCTCTCCCTCTACCTGAGGAAAAGCCCCACCACACATTTCTGCCTAAACCCTAAACTCTAAACCGTGTATTGCAGAATCTTTGTTGTTAGCGGGTACTGGAGGGGGGGGATGCCATTCTGGGAGGCGACTAGCCGGCGGCTAAACCCTGCCATGAGACCCTAAACCCTAAACCCTAAACCCTATGAGATAGATGCCCAGAACCTTGTAGCCTACGTTGGCCTTTAGAGCCTGGTTTAGGGTTCAGGGTTTAGGGTTTAGGGTTTAGGGTTTGGGGATATGGGATCCTTCTGAAACGAATAAGCGTCAACCCTAAACCCTATACCCCGAAGGCTAACCCCATAGCCTGCAACCGTGGGGTTGCCAGGCAAATCTTATCTGACTCTGGAGCCCTACGAAATCCCTATATGGGCTATAGTATAAAACCTCCTGGTATCTTCTATAAGGACTATATGGCGACATACAGGGTTAGGGATCTTTCGCCCTATAATGGAGAATCAAATGGAAAACACAATCAAAACATCAAGGAAACTAGGCTTGTACCTAAAGCAAGCACTGAGCCCATCCAAATCAGCCAAGGCCACTGGTCAACCATTCAAAATTCTAGACTGCTGGGACCCCTTTGCGGCCACATCATGAGTTCTCTGTTTCTACAGAAAAAACCCTACACCCCTAAACCCTAAACCCTCAGAAGCCAACCCCTACACATCTCAAAGGCTGTAAATGTGTAATCTTAGGTTTGGGGATCCCAAATACACTTATTGAGGGACATATTCCATGGCTTAGGGACCCAAAACCGAAAGGTACAAACCCTAAAAGCACAAAGGACAACTCCCTGATCATCCTACTTTCCCAAACCTGAACCTGAACCTCTAAAATCCTCATCCTCATTGCCAGGCTTGATGCTGGTGGGCAAGTGTCGGATTTAGGGGTATCTCAAGCTACAAACAGCCTATAGCCATGGCTACAACAACTCATCATCCTCCCAGCGCTCCAAAATCCTGGCATGCTGAACATGAAACACTCGCCCGAGCTTAAACCAAGCTCCTGAGGGTCCAGGGCCAACGGTCCCTCACACTTGAGCAAAGGCGAAGAGGCGTCGCAGAATTCCAGCGCTACCTGCGATTAGCGTATATGTCTAAATGCCTACCTGGAATAAGGGTTGGGACATCGAGGCCTATAATACCAGAACAGGGCTTCTGGTGTATTGTACTCATATACCTGCATGCGTATCAAGATTCAGAAAAACAAAAGGCTTCTTCGGGCTTCTACATGAGGGCTTGTGCAGCTGAATCCCCTCATCTAGGTGGCCCAAAGCAAAGTTTCCATCCACCTTCTAACCCCAACTCACTAAACTATACGCCTCCTGAACTCCCAACCCTAACCCTGATCCAGGATGACTTTACCCTTGTCCTTGCCCGGTAGCTCCCAGCACCCGCCTCTCCGTCCAGCCATATAGTCATCTTCGAGTTCGGCAAGTCGACAGCCAAAGTCCTTTGTTTAGGGGTTTAGGGTTTAGGGCTGTAGGGTTTAGGGGTTCAGGGGTTTAGGGGTTTAGGGCTCAGGGTTTAAGGTTTAGGGTTCAGGGTGTGGGGTGCAGGGTTTAGGGTTTAGGCTTTGGAGCTTGTGGGGAGAAACAAGTAAGGTGCATGTAGCTGCTAATAGAAAAGGTGAGGGACCCTGGGATCCCTGGAAAATTGCTTGTTGTACCCTTGAACTGCACAAACATTAGTCAATACTGGGGACTGGTCTGTTCCTGAGGTTATACAATCTGGAGGACAACGACGGCAGCTGTCGGTCATGTCCAGCTGATGCAGTTCCAAGGATTTAAAAGCTGACTGCAGCCTCAAGCCAATGCGAAGATAAAACAACTCTTGAATTGGAGTTTCCCGAAGTTGTGATATTGTGCGAGTAATGCACACTGGGAAAACACGGGGTTCTGGATTAAGTATGGAGAGATTCGCAAGGGATTGTCAGGGGTTATCTTTATGAAGAAAACTCCCGAATAACCTCAGAGGATCAGAGCATGCCAGGCCCCAGCAGCCACCTGACGTAACATCCAGCCACACGGTTCAGGGCTCAGGGTGTAGAGTGGGTGTGGGGTTCAGGGTTCAGGGTTTAGGGGGTTGGGAGTTTGCATGAAGAGGAAATAGAGGAACTTCCAACAGGATGCTGATGCGATGACTGATTGAAGACTTCTACGCTTCGGGCGTGGACAGTCGCTCAGTTTCCCGCCAACCCTACAGTCCCATGATATCTTTGATTGTGCAAATCCGAATCTCAAGGCATTCGTGTGATTCCGTCTGGTTCCTGAAGTCCCCAAACCCTGGGATCCTTAATCACCCTAAATCCTACATCCTGAACACCCAAGGCGGGGAAAGATTTAGGGGCTCCATAGGAATCTAATCCTTGTAAATTTATGGGGAATACACAGGGATTATGGTCCGTAATGATTGAAAAGATCATTCCCAAGAACCTCCCAAAAGAAAACACCCTAAACCCTAAACGCCCAAACCCCTAACCGCTATAGTCCCTCTTAAGTAGATAGAATACAGGGTATATGGGGGTCTTATTCCAGTATACCCAAAGCCATACTCTATCTACTTATAAGGGGGACTATAAGCCCTAAATGAAAGCATGGGAAGCCGCACCCTGCCTTGGCACCGGAGGTCCAGGGCACCAGCTTGTTCTTTCCCAAACCCGCGCTGCGGGTGCTGGTCTCAAACCTTAGCCGCTGTTGGGGTTTCGGGGTACACGCTTCGGGGCTTTTCTTGGGCTTAGAGGGATCAGAGCTTGGGGCTGGGGGTTTGGAGTTTTGCTTTGGGACCTCTATACCATCAACCCTAACCCTAAACCTAGGCGAGCTGTATCATCTAGGTGGTTCTCAAAACCTCAGTATGTATGCAGGTGTCGTTTTGAAACATGTGGATTTCAACATGGAACTCAGGCTCTCCGGGGTTTAGGTGCCAAATCTCCAAAACAAAAGAGACGCATGACCTCACGTGCGCATTTCTCCAATAGCGGCGTGGGAGCCTTGCAATATATATGAGCTACAGTTAACGTTTCCTACATAATAATAAGGACATGGGTTCCTTATTAGGGGCAGATATCTGGGACCAAATTAAACCATAGGATCCCATGAGGGAACCCTATGTCCGCTGTTTGGGTTTAGGGTTTAGGTTTTAGGGGGGATCAAATTAACAAAATACGCCTACACCGGAGAATGTGATCTTACTTTACTTACTCTCTACTCAGGTCCATAGCAACCCTACCTGAAGAAGATACTATAAAACCGCATGTAATTCCTACATAACCCTACACAGACCCAAGTAAGCCCTACATAACATATAAGCATTTAAATACTTACATGTATATATATATATGTACGACCCCAGGCCAAAAACCAAACCCTATAAGCCTTAAAGCCTACTAGCCCCTCGGCCAAAACCCTTAATCCCTAAACCCTAAACCCTAAACCCTTAAATCCTAAACCTAAACGTTACTAAGTGTAGTGTTCCCATTGTAGGTAGCTTTACTGTGGGTGCAGTTCTGTCTTCCAGACACAAGCGACATTTCCTTGACCAGCAAGATGCAGTGTGCAAGTGTTGTGGCAGTAACGATGATTACTCGCACCGTTTACGTTTCTGCCCTCAGTTTGCAGCCGCTCGTTCTCAGGTTCCCCAAGCACTGCTTGAAACACTAGACGATGAAACCCTGCTCAGAGGTTTGTGGTCTGAGCCGCCTGAAGGTGTTGCTGCAAAATTGCTGTTTGACGCGATCCCTCACCCGGAGGTTTTTGAATTTACTT
>CAJNIZ010001409.1:0-29064 GCA_905231905.1 Symbiodinium pilosum | reverse complement strand
GCCTCTTTGGAAGGAGCGCCCATTGTCCACTATCAACACGTCAACGTCCGCTCCTCTGGCTTAGTTAAGGGTTTAGGATTTAGGGTTTAGGGTTTAGGGTTTAGGGTTTGGGGTTTAGGGGCTACATAATGGACTTTTAATTCCGAAGCGGATCCCCATAATTACCCCCTAGATATCACCATCTCCATATATCCCTTAGGTCCCTACTTGTTTCCACCTGGCAACTCCCTTGTTGCAGACCTATGAAGGGATCCCTATCTTGATAGGCACCCGTACAGGTTAAACAGTGTAAGCCAACAATTCGGTCAAGGATGAGTTCCTGTTACATATAAAAGCTATGTGTGTGTATATATGTATATATATATATAAACGCATACCCCTTTCAGTGCCTTATTCTGGTTTCTGATCATTCACGTTCTGATCATGTACTTGCTCAACACCTTCTAGCTGATGATTATGAAAAGAATGTGTACAGGTAGTTTGTCTTCCTTTCCTTTGCCGAAGCCGTGCTGTAACCCTAAATCTGAAATGAGCTCAGAATTGCGCAGCTACCTTCCAGGCTCGCCAGGAGCAAGAGCAGTTCCTTCAGGAGGCTCAAGAGGCCAAGCAGAAGGCCTGACGGTTTAGGATTGGGGGTTTAGGGGTTAGGGTTTCGGAAGAGAATACGTTATAAGCTGGCATAACTACTCGTACTCACATTGTTCCCTATTGTAGTGCTTGTACAACTGCAATATAATGGACCCCACAGGCCTACAGTAAGCATGTAGTTCCTTACACTTTAATCTAAGCCTGGGAGGTTTCTACGGTCTGGTAAGATATGAGTGGGCTACCTTTGCAGACTAACAGTCAGCGCAAACTGTAGTTACTGTAGGTGTACTCTTAGATCTGCTCTTAACGGATTCCTATCGGTGACTGTTAGTAGGTGAGGGGAGACCCTTGACTGGTGTAGGGTTTATATTCCCCCTTACGTAGATAGAATATGGCTTTGGGTATATCATAATAAGATCCCCATATACCCCATGTTCTATCTACTTAAGGGCGACTATAGGGCTTAGGGAGCCCTATCCCGAAGTCGCAACCTCTCCAGACAGGCATTAGAAGAACAGCAGCGGGCTGCGGCAGAAGCAGAAGCAGCAAAGCTTAAGGCACGGCTGCAGGGTTTGGGGGCCGACATAATTTCCAATATCATGGTTTTAGATTCCTTGTGTAGCTATGGTCGTGTTGAGATATGGTATAAAGGTAGCTCAAAAACGAACAAAACGACTTCAACAACTACCTCAAAACGATATTGGCGAATTGCTCAGGCCCCTCGAGTAGGGTTTAGGCTTTAGAACCCATGTTGACGGCCTAACCAGATTTTGACATTCAGGGGGCTCATAATTGGGTTTTGAGTGCAATTGTGCTTGGTTTGTCATTACCCTAAACCCTAGTTGCTCCTGTCTAAGCCTATATACACCCTGGGTATGAACCTTATCACAGCTCTATACTTGGGTTATGATCGCCCCTGTCATTACCCTAAACCAGAGTTGCTCCTGTCTAAGCCTATATACACCCTGGGTATGAACCTTATCACAGCTCTATAATAGGGTTATGATCGCCCCAAACCTCCAAGTAGTATGTTGCCGTACCATCATTACTAAGACTCAATGTGATCAGGGTCATGCAGCATTTTATGTTCAGTCGCAGTACCTGAAGTTTTGGCAGATTAATGGGCAAAAATATGTTCCTTGTTGCATATTGTTGGTGCCTTTCTGCATTTGGTTTGTTAGGGCTTCGTCCTAAACCCTAAACCCTTATTGGGGTTTCTTTGGTTCACACATCTGCCTGGAGAGCGATCTTCGAAGTAGCCCCACATATCTTTCAGTTCTACGGTCCTTGAATAGCTGCTATGTAAATATGGGATTTAGGGTTAAGATCCCCCAAGGTATTAGAATGTTGAAAAGCAACCTAGATCCCTTTTGATGGGTGTAAAACAAAATTTGACATGAGCTTTGCAGCCCCAGAACCTACACCCAAAGTAAAACTCCTAGACTGCCATATTAAAGATCAATATCAAATTTGGGTTGCCTCTAGAAGCGCCCACCCAATATGCAAGTCGGGTCGTTTGTAGGCAAAGGGACATTCACTTTCGCTAAGAAATCTGACATTCCACCAACCCTAAACCCTAAACCCAGTTTGGGATTTACCCTAAATCCTAAACCTTCTGTTCAAGTCTATAGAGCCAGGCCCTTGAGGAGCAGCACAGAGCCGAGGAGGAAGCCGCCGAAGCAAAACAGAAGGCTCACCTGGTTTAGGGTTCAGGGTTAGGGTTTAGGGTTAGGATTAAGGGTTAGGGTTTACGCTTGGAATTTATGGGATGATGGACAAGAATATGGAGATTAGTATAGTATAACAGGGTGAACATGGGGGTTATATGGGGATAATGAACATAAAACGGTAGGGTTGCAAGGGCGCAAATCATTACCAAGAAGCAGTCACTATGTAGGAATGATATAGGTTTAAGTGCTATTACCCTATAATTATGGAGAACCAAATGGAAACGAAAGTGGAAAGTGATATGGACACTTGGGTTCAATTGAGGCTGCTGGGAGAGATAGGGTGATTCTCCCTCACAGCAATTGTCCCTCAATGGTTCCATTCGGGGGACTGCTATAACTCCTGTTACCTCTTGAAGTAAGTGGTAGTGTAAGGGGGAGTGATCCAAGCAAGTGATGAATGTTCAGGGTTTAGGATTCAGGGTTTTGCGTCCAGGGTTCAGCACTTAGGATTCGCTTACTGGTGGTTAGTAGAAGAAGGGAAGCGGGGAATAGGGACTATTCTAGAGCATTATATAGGGACTACTCTAGTGATTCGTCCTCCATGCCTGACTCAACATCAGTAAGCTGCCCGACTCAACATCAGTAAGGTTCAAGGATGCAGCAATAGAGTCTTAGGTTTAAGATGTAAGGTTCATTGTGTGATGTTCAGAGTAAAGGGATTGTAGCTGAGGGTGTAGCTCGCTGAGGTGGGGGAGGAGCCTCAATCAAGTAGCATGGGCGTTTTCCTAATCCTGAAGTATAATGTGGAAGGCTGCATATTTCCTAGCATTATTCTCTGTTACGTAAAGAAACAGTGTATCGCTGAACCTTGTTCCAATTATGAAGGTTTCTACAGTAATTCAGGGGAATTCCAGGGCCAAAGTCATTAGAGCAGGGGGTCTGGGGGGCATTATCCTCGAAGTGTCCAGAGCAAAGATGCGGGACATCATAATATGAGGGCTTCCAAAAATTCAAGGGTCCCTCTTTGCAGGATCGCTATAGTAAGGACTATGACATGATTAGGGATAAATATATGGCGGCAGCCTTCTTCTTGAAACCCCCCTATATCACATGCTGTCATGCTGCCCCCCTGGAGAAGAAGCCTTTATGCACCCTGAGCGTGCTCTCAATGGCGCTGCCCTAAACCTGAAATCCCTTGTAAGGCACCGCACCCTCTGCCAGGCCCTAGCAGAGCAGCAAAAGGCTGCAAAAGAAGCCGAGCACGCAAAACTGCAGGTTCCGTGTTTTGTTTTGTTGTTTTGGATTTAGGGTTTAAGGCTGTGATGATTTTGGGTTTTTTAGGGTTGTGGGGCTCCGGACGCCGGGGAATTTGGGGCTTCAGGTCTTGGAGTTTAGGGTTTTAGGATTTAGGGCTCAGGGCTGTTTTAGGGTTCAGGGTTTTAGGGCTTAGGGTCCTTGGCTGTTTAGGTTTACGGGCTTTGGCTCTAGAGTTGAGGAAACCGCCGAAGCAGAAATCAGGGCTTCTTAGTTCGGATCGGGGTAGATGGGTTGTTTTGAATATTATGGGGTCTTATAGGGAGTACTACAGGGACACATTGCGCTGTTCCCAAGCATGAGTAATTATGCCTTTGGGGGCCATCCTTGATACAAGCTAGTCTTGTGAGTCATGTACAACGTGCTCAAACTATGAGGTTTGCAAAAACTCTGAGGTGGACTGTAGCGTACAGCAGTTCAACTTTAGTGGTAGAAGTTTCTACCCTGGAATGTTCTTGCGTTTGTCCAGGCATAGCCTAACGGTCCAAGTCTTCAATCATCATATACTTACCCAAACCTGCACTATAATTACCATAGCCAAAGCCCTAGGTACCCAGTTATTGGGTACATGGACCCTGAGGGTAGTAGACTTTCTACGTGTGGCCTTCATTCACCTGTGCCAGTTGATCTTTAATCAGTGCCCTTTGAAATTTCTGCTGCAAAGTGCCAGGCCCGTGAAGAGCAGGAAAAGTTTCTTCGCGAAGCTGAAGAAGCCAAGCAGAAGGCCACACCCTGAACTCATAGACTTACTTGGAGGGTCAGGGGGGACTGAGTAACTAGGTAAATAATGCGGATACTTGGGGATGCTATATGGCGTATAGGGTTATAAATAGACTTACTAAGTCCCCTTGACCCTCCAAGCAGAGTTTACCTCTAGTTTTTGGTGTTATACCTACTAATTAGGAGCAGTTGCTAGTAAAACTGTAGGTCATTGCAAGCCCTAGCTCTTTGAGCTTCTAAACTCAAGCTTGGGGACGGAGGAGGTTGGCGTCTGGGGATGATGGAGTTGGGGGTCTCATGGTTCAGGTTCCAGGGTTTAGGATTTTGGATTAAGAGTTCCTGGTGGAGCAAAAGCGGGCCGGGATCTATAAGCAGAAGAGGTTCGGGGCGCTTTGGATGAAGTTCCCTTGCAGCGGATTTTTTCAGCGGAGAACCTCACTGTCAGTTTAGTTTACAACCTGGTTGTCTTTAGCATCTAGAGCTTCGCAAGTCGCACTTATTCTCAACTCCCCTATAAACCTGAAACCCTAAACCACTAAACCTTAAACCCCAAACCTGATTCACTTGTTTAGGATTGAAGGTACTCTAGATAACTTTCAGTAAGCCTGGCAGTTTTTTTTCCAGAATTAAACCTACCCTAGGGCTCCAAACAGCCCAATGTAGGTACTATTCATTGACATCGGGGGCCCAATGTAGGTATTATTTGTATCCCTCAACCCTGAACCCTAAAACCCCCAAAAAACACAAGTCCTAAATAAGGTATGCCCAAACCCTAAACCCTAACCCTCTAAACCCTAAACCCAAAACCTAAACCCTATTCAGACATGGAGCCCCAGGGCCCAGGGCTAAGGGTGCGCCAGGCTTTGCAAGAGCAGCTCAGAGCGTCGGCCGAGGCGGAGGAGGCCAAGCTTAAGGCGCGAAATGGAGGGTCTAGGGTTTGGGGATTAGGTTTTAGGGATTGGGTTTTAGGGTTTTGGGATTAGTTTTTAGGGTTTCGGGATTAGAATTTAGGGTTTTGGGACTAGGTGTTAGGGTTTTGGGATTAGGTTTCGGGTTTCGGGATTAGGTCTTAGGGCTCAGGGAGTAGGAATTAATGGTAGAATGTTAGTACTGAGTTGGTGTTTAGTAGCTTACGTTAAGTTACCATAATATGGGTATATATAGTAAGTAATACAGTTTCCTTATTATAGTAACTTAATTTGAGTTCATTAGCAGCAACCCAGTTTAGGGTGTTAGGGTCGAAGGGCATAGGATCAAGGGCTCACAAGGGCTTAGGATCTAGGATTTAGGGTTTGGAGTTCAGGGTTTTGGCTTCAGGGTTTTGACTGGTGGTTTGGGGTTTCAGGTTTGGGGCTCAAGTCTTTGGGCTCACGGTTTCGGGTTTAGGGTTAGGATTTTGGGTTCATGGTGCAGGGTTCAGCGTGTATGGGTAGACAAGGCACCCCCTCATTCTTTAAGGAACCCCCCCTGTAAGGCATGGAGATTCGGGGGTCAGCCGTAGGGATTGTTGTTATGGGCTTAGGTTTCAAGGTTTTGGACCTTGAAGCGCCACAGGGTACAGACCTGGGAGCTTCCCCCAGAATATCCAATATTGGGGATGGTTCAAGGGGGGTAAGTTTGGGAACAGGAATATGAATCAACTACCATATAGAATCTGCAGGGGGCCCCCACATTGTCCAAAAAAGTCCATACATGCTTAAGCTCCCCTAAAACACCGCCATGTTGAACATGTTTTCGTGGGGAATGTAGATCTATAAATCTAAGGGTTTGCGAGTTATTGCTTTTTGGGCCTGATGCTTGGGGCTTCGGTTTGTCGTTTTCATGGTTATGTTTTCAGCCTGCTTGATCAGTTTTGGAAGGCTCTGGAAGAGCAGCAGAAAGCTGCGGAGGAAGCGGAGGAAGCGAAGCGCAAGGCTGCCTCAGGGCCTCAGGATAAGTAAGGCAGTGCTTGGAGGCATATAATTCGATGGGATGATCTTCCTCATTATTATCTGCCTTCTACATAACCCAGTGAGGAGGCATTTTTTAGCTGGCAGCCCGTCTAAAAGCCAATGCAAGAGAGTATGACCTGCCAAAGGGCGCGATTTCCTTGATGAAGACATTCATGTTCACGTGGAATGTCGAACGGTTGATCCCCTCAAGCCCTGATAATTTCCTGCCATGCCAGACGCGCTAGGTGTAGCAACTGTCATCACCCTTCCGAAAGTTTCCATGAACGCAACAGCAGTCGCAAGAATCTTTACACATATGTTTACTAATCCCAAAAACCCCAACACCCAAGGACATCCAGCACCCTAATACGCCCTCCAGTATGAAAAGGGGTGGGGGCGGGGTTGGCTGGGGGAGTAGTGGATATTCTCATGAATCATGAAACAACTACATCTTTTTGGAACGTGCCTGAAAAAGTTCACTGTGGTTTGCAACCTTGAGCACTCCAAACTGCTGAGTTTCTTCTTGGCTTCCTGACGCTGCCACATAGGATTTAGGGAAATGTTGTTTTTACTTGCCCGTTTTGAGGGATGAGGTTAACAAAATCCATTTGTTACATCTTGTAAGCTGCTTGCACCGATTGTTGCATCTACCGCCGACGCGTAACTAGCGCGGCTAATTGCTTGCACTACCCCTCCCCTTTCCGCGCCTGTGCCATCTCCCAGCTATGTAAGTGATCGACAGGGTCATGAACCATCGACACAGAATCTTGCTCCGGCACAATGGTTCTTCTCCTCAGTGCATGCTTACGCAATTGTTTACCATTGCATGGGTTCTCGTCATGTGGCCAGCACAGACCTTCTTCGGCGTCTACAGCTCAGAAGCTCACTCTATGAGTCATAATATGTCAAACCAATATCTACTTCTGTCGGCTTGGCAGTACTGGCACATGCAGCACACTAGCCATATACCAACCCATTGAGTCAACCAGAACGCCTGCTCCCTCAACAACCCCTGTTCATGTTGCTCAGGGCGTTCCAAACATTTATTTAACTAGGTTCTGTCATGTACTTACCCCTAGGGTCCATTTACCCAATATTTGGGTACTGGGGACTTTGGTGTCAGTGCAAATTCTGGACAACTATCAGGTTTCTGAGTAGTTGGAGACCTCATCTAGATTCAATTTCTGATTTCAGTTTCCATGTTCCTTTCCATTCGCTTCTCCATCATCGGAATACATCCCTAATATAGGGGCCTAAATAGTTACCAACATGATGTTTCCACAATCCTCGTAATAATTATAGTTCATGTTACTTCAAATGGACCTCAAAATTATATTGGAAATTATTTAGGCCCCTGTAGTATCTGTCCTTGTACCCTTAGGCTTGGAGTGTGTATTGCCACAGCAACTCTCGTGAGGCAAACGCTGAGCAGGAAAAGTTTCTCCGCGAGGCCGAAGAAGCAAAGCAGAAGGCGCCAGTGGGTCCCTATAGTACCACTATAATATAGTAGTTTCCATGTTCTCTTCCATTGTCCCAATATTACCCCAATATACTATAATAGTTTCCATGTTCTTTTCCATTAGGGCGTTTCTCCAAATTACAGCAGGATTCTGCAGGAGGGTCTATAGCCAACCTATATCCCCAAGGCTTAAGATCTGGGATTGAGGGTTTAGGTTTTTTTGGTGTTCTCGAAAGTCCATGGCCAGAAAAGTTTTGACATTTCTTACGGTTGGAAGTTGCAGAAGCCTGAAATCCCAAGCACCAGTTAATATGCATCGCAAATCAAACCCCTGTAACTTATATGCCCTAACTTTGAAAACGCCCCCCGGTCACTCCAGGGCCATTAGGTGGAATGTATTGTGTACTGCCCCCACTCATTAACAGTGGGATAATATTCATCATAAATATATATGTATACACATATATATATAGCCCTTAATATGACCCCTATCATGGACTGTTAATGGGTGGGGGTAGGACCCAAGGCATGTATCCTACGTCTGACCCTATGGCCCTTGGAGTGCCATTAAGAAGCCTAAGGGCCCCAAAGCTTCACGCCTCAAATATTTCCTTTAAGGGTCCATCATACAATAATCCCAAAACACCCCCTATTTAGTAGTCTCCACTTTCTTTTCCATCTTCCCAATATAATTGCAGAGATTTTAGTATGAAGGTTTGTGGATCCAAGGGTACAGGTTTTGCATGTTGCGGTTTAGGCAGTTTGGGGTTAGTTTTGTTGCGGATATTTGGTGGCCGTGCAACAAGATTGTTTCAGTATCTTAGCCGCACTGATCGCGTCCACAGTAGACGAAATACCATGACGAGTGCTGCTTTACATGCCAAAGTTGACGCTAAACCCTTAACCCTAAACTGTGGGATCAGGCACCAGGATGGGCTGTTTCAAGTGGGACGTTGCATGCTTTCCTGAGGATGGGCCTCAGACATGTCTGCATCGCAGCTGCGACAACCGGCCAACTATGTTCATGGTGTTGCAAACTGATGGAAGTTATTGTGCGTATAAATGTTAGTTGCCCCAACACCTAAAAGTAGGATCCCATTATAATCATATGATAGTTGGGGTTTACCTTTAAGGGATCGGGTAATTAAAATCCCCTTATTGCATGTACTGTCCCAATCCTGACCGAGCCGCCGCTTGCTCGCAGTAGCCATGCTACCAGGTGCATGGCCTAAAGTTTGATGTTTAGGGTTTAGGGTCTATGGTTTTGGGTTAATTTTTGGTCAGGGTTTAGGATTAAGGTTAAAGGTTGTAAGGACTCAGGGATAGTGAGATTGAGATCTAGGGGTTTTGCCATGGTTGCTGCCATCCTCATGCTCACCCCTCTTTATGGAGACTCTAAACCGCGTGCGTAATCCTACATATCCATTACATAGCCCTCAGAAGGGACCCCTATACCCCTATATAATCCTAGATATCCATTATGTATCCCGTTTTAAAGGGTCCCCTAATTTATGGAAACCCACCAAGTAGCTGGTACCTTCGCTGGCATCACTGGGAAGTCTGCTCAGGTTCTGAGGTTTGGGCTCCAGGTTTCCCACTTGAGCTGGTGAGGTTGAGGGGTGTTGTGCGGGGTGGGGGGGTGCGAGGTATTCGTGTCAGTAAGGATGATGAGTTGCTAGTTCTTCCCAAACCCTTCTTCAGACCCACGACGTGCTCTAGGCCAAGGAAGAGCAGGAGAGGTTTCTGCGCGAGGCCGAAGAGGCCAAAAAGAAGGCACCTGAGTTCAGAAGGGTTGGGTGGGGCTATCTGGGCCCACGAGTATGTAGAATAATTGTTGCTAGCTTCTTTATGGATTCCGGTGCATTATTCACCTTACCTGCTTTTGGGGTCCACAAGAGGCTATACCATACAATGTTGCCAGGGGGTTTGGATTTCCTTTTGCGTAAGAGATTGGGGTCTAGGGTCCTTGACAGGTGTTCTATTTTAAAGCCAACGTGGCAAACTGACTTGCAGTTGACTAAAGTTGTATAGCTTTACGGGCTTGGTTGGCAAACTCAGCCCTAAACCCCTAAACCCTTAAACCCTAAACCCTGAACCGGTTTGTCAACTGGGCTATCGGTGCCAACTAGCCTACACGATGGTTGTATTCTATGGCTTACGGATGCAAGCCAAAGGGTACAAACTCTACGCTTAAAAAGGACAACTCCATGACTCTGGGTCTACATCAATCTACAGTTTCAGGTTTTTAGGCTGTTAATTTTGGATGGGCTTGCGGTTGAGACTATGGTCTTATAAATGTTCAGTTGCCTGAGGCTCTCAAATCCTCGGCTCCGTCAAGGTCGCGGCAGGTTGCTGCTAAGGAGCTGAAACTAAATTCAGTTACTGTAATAAGGAAACGCTGTTATTCAGCTATTCTATACCATATACCCATTTCATTGTAACTTGAACCCTATACCGTACCTGTATACTGAAATCACTCACAAGAGGGGAGTTACCATGCAGACAGCTTACACAAGCCATATCTACACTCGCCTCCTCTAAAGCCCTAACCCTCATGAGCTTCATGAAGGCCCGAATATCGGAAGACCCTTGAAATATGCAATGGGCGCTTCCAAAATCCAGCTTGACAGTGGGGACTTCCATTTTTTGATATAAGGGTTTAGGGCTTAGACTTGCGTGGTTTCAGGGTTTGCCTGGACCTCCCAAGTACCTATAACAATAGCCCATAAGCCCACCGTGTTGGGTGTTGGGACCATTGTTATGGGTATTTCGGAGTTCCAGGTAGGGCCTAGGGCTTCAAAAAGCCCAAGAGTATAATTCATCCTCAACTCTGGCACATAGAAATTCTTCAGCGCAAGTCCGCCTGCGCGATGGGTTTTGAAGGCTCTGGAAGAGCAGCAGAAAGCCATTGAGGAAGCAGAGGAAGCGAAGCGCAAGGCTACCTTCTTTCATTCCTGAGCTAGGATTTGCAGGAATGTATCTATTTGTGGTATGTGTATATACGAATTATATAGTTCGATACACATGCATGTCTGCGTCGATAAATTAGATTCCATGTCTTATCAGCTATTATAGTTATTAAGGCAGGTTGCTGTCTATTGGGCCCAGTGGCTTGCTGCATAGTCTCCTGCATGGAGGGCCGTTTTAGGCCTCCTTTAGCACTGTCAGCGGTCTTTTTAAGGCGTCATGTTTCCCTAGGGTTCCAAGCAGTCCAAAGAAAAGATCATTTACAGATTTCAACGGTCTTGGGTTTCGGGGCTTTAGGGGTTTAGGGGTTCGGGAGGTTAGAGGCTTAGGGTTAAACCGTCGTTCTAAACCCTAAGCCCTCAGCCCTTAAATCCTGACTACTAAATGGAGCCTCAGGGTTTTAGAAGGTGTCATGCTTAGAGCACTTGGGGAGTGCAGCCTGACCTGGGTATACATTGGTCAGTCATGGTATCCTTCAAACGCTGGTCTCTAGAGGAACAACAATAGTAATTATGTGGAATTGCATTTTGTGGGCTCATTTTATGGGTTTTGGATCTTCTGGGTTATCTCATTTGGGGCCCTGGTATATGTGAGCCGCATTATGTGAGCCTTAATTAATTTGGGCCTCGACCTATCTTAGTCGATTTTTTGGACTTGCTGCATGCTGGCCGTGCTAATGCAGACACACACACACACAATCTCCAAACGCCGCCTCTATAATCCCGAAGAGACATCCGCGATCCGCCTATAACCCCTCTGAATGTCCCTGTACATCCTGGGTTTACGGTTTAAGGTTAAGGGTTTAGGGTTCAGGGTTTATGGTTTAAGTTTTAGGGTTTTAGGTTTAGGCCCCCCTAATTATACTCTAGCATGACCCCACAGCCCTTTGAACCCTAAGCCCTCAAAGTGGGGTTGTGTTGCACCATGCTGTAGTCTAGTATCCCGTAAGGTCCCCTATATAATCCCCTATATAATCCCCCTTAAGGGAGTTTGGACCCTAAACCCTTGGACCCTAAACCCTAAACCCTACATAACCACTCTTCATGGAGTTTTGACCCTAAATCCTGAATCCAAAACCCTATATAACCCCCTTTAAGGAGTTAGGACCCTAAACCCTAAACCCTGCATAACCCCACTTCTAAGGAGTTAAGACACTACACCTTAAACCCTATATAACCACCCTTTAAGGAGTTTAGACCCTAGACCCTAAACCCTATATAACCACCCTTTAAGGAGTTTAGACCCTAGACCCTAAACCCTATATAACCTCCCTTTGAGGAGTTTAGACCCCACACCCTGAGCCCTAAACCTTATATAACCCCGCTTCAAGGAGTTTAGACCCTAAACCCTATGTAACCCGCCTGTGAGAAGTTAAGACACTGAACCCCAAACCCTAAAGCCTTTATAACCCCCCTTTAAGGAGTTAAGACACTGAATCCTAAACCCTATTTAACCCCCCGTTTAAGGAGTTAAGACACTGAACCCTAAACCCTCTATAACCCCCCCCTTTAAGGAGTTGAGACACTGAACCCTTAACCCTAAACCCTCTATCACCCGCCTTTAAGGAGTTTAGACCCTAAACCCTAAACCCTATATAACCCCGCCCTTAAGGAGTTAAGACACTGAACCCTAAACCCTAAACCCTCTATTACACCCCTTTTAAGAAGTTTTTACCCTAAACCCTATATATCCCCCCTTTAAGGAGATCCCTTAACCCTCTATAGCCCCCCCATCTGAGTTTGGACTATAACTCTTGTAGAGGCAGAGCTCCAGGCCGCTGCTGTGGAAGAGGCTGGGATACAGGGGGCCGTACGGTCTTGTATGAGCTGTTGCCTAAACTCCTTAAAAGGGGTTACATAGGGGATTACATAGAGGAGTACTATAGGGGATATTAAGGGGGATAGCAGGATTTTAGACTACAGCTCATATAGGGTTTAGGGTTTAGGGTCTAAACTCCTTGAAGGGGGGTTATAGAGGGTCTAGGGTTTAGGGTCTAAACTTCGTAAAAGGGGGGTTATATAGGGTTAGGGGTTTTCCAAAATTTTCGGGGTACCTTTTAAAGGAGTCTTTGCGGGTTATATCGGGTTTAGGCTGCCCAACAATAGAGGGACCTTAAAGGGGCTTATAAGTGTTATATAGGGATAGGATTGAGGCATCTGGTTTCCAAAAGTTAGGGGTCCACATATAAAATATCATATCATTATTTTGGCCCTTTTAGGGGGGGCACCCATTTTTGGAAGCAGCCACTCACTGTTGAGGCATGAGAAACAAGGATTGGGTAAACCCTAAACCCTAATTCCCCAGTGAGTAAGGGGGGCGGGGGGTTGACTGGCTTCCTTCCATCCAAGTTTGGGCGTGGTAGACGGGAAACCTCGTCGCAAGATGTTGTAATGTCCCATCTTTCTAGTGAGTATTTTGCGAGAGGCTCTCCGCTGTAGTGGCGTTACTTCAGTTTCCGCAGTTGATGGCCCCCTTAATTTTGAACCCCAAGTAGGCAGCATGTGTAGGCTTGAGCCCCGAAGCAGGTCGTACTTGTAGATTAGATCCCAAAAATCAGCTACACTCCCCCAAACTAACATGGAAACCCATATAGTCCCCCTTTAAAAGGACTGTAGTCTTTATAGGGCCCTTTTTGGGTTTCCATGTTAGTTTCCGGGAGTGTATCGCCAAGGTTTGTAGCCCATGACCTTTGACCTCCTCCCAGGTTCTGGGATCGCCGGCATCCTCCAATGAGGCAAGGTATAGGGTGGCTCAAGGTGTACCCTCCCGGAAACTAACATGGAAACCCAAAAAGGGCCCTATAAAGGCTAAAGTCCTTTTTGAAGGGGGGGGCTATATGGGTTTCCATGTTAGTTTGGGGGAGTGTAGGCTTTAGGGTCTAGGCCGAAGGCATGCAGTCGCGGGAACGACTCGGAAGCAATCTTTTGGCGGTCCCATGACTAAGTCGCCTCGCAGGTTGAGTCTGAGGGTCAAGACAACTAGGGTTTAGGGTGTAGGGTTTAGGGGTTTGTTTTTTAGTTCAAGCCTAAACCGTGACACCAACACCCTAAGCCTTAATCCCAAAGCTGTTGTCTAGGGGTAACCTTAAATGTGTTCATGGACTGGACCTGAATTTTGAAAGCAGGTCCCATGTAAGACCCTAAGGCTATACTCCCCCTTAAGTAGATAGAATATGGGATTTATGGGGATCTTGTTATAGTATACCCAAAGCCATAATCTATCTACTTAAGGGGGACTATCTGTCCAGCAGATGATTTGGGGCGGGCGTTGTTTTAGAGATCCACTCGCGCCTCGAGCCTAGGGCTGCCAATAGCCCAATGTAGGTACTACTTAAAGACATGGGCCCCATGTAAGCATTATTTATTGACATGGAGCCCCAGGGTACCCTAAACCTTGAAAATCTACACCCTAAACCCTAAACTGAAACTCTGGGTGTTGGCGGGTTTTGGAAGGATTGTCAAAAAGACAGACTTGGTTTCTTCATCGTCGAAGTGCTGGGAATTGCCATAGATGCCGTTTGGGAGGAATAACCTTGTAGAACCCTATATAACCCAAAAGACCCTGAACCCTACATATCCCTAATTTGGGGAACTACGCTGAATTTCGGAAGAGGCGTTCGATCGTCAGAGCTCTTACGACCGCCAGGCCGGAAGACCGGAACACGGTTGAGGGTCTAGGGTTTAGGGCTTAGGGTTTAGGGTTTAGGGTTTAGGGTTTGGGGTTTCGGGTTTAGGGTTTAGGGCTTAGGGCGGGTTCGATTCCCAAGGAGGTCCATGTTGGTATATAGTATGGTATAGCATATGTATATGTATATGTATATGAATGTTGAGCCTAGGAGGGTTCTCCTGTAGCTTCATTGAGGCCGAAGCTTCTATTATGTATGCTACATGGACCCTTGGAGTTTGGGGTTTCCTGAGAAGTGGGAAGCCCAGGGGACCCTGGAGGTATATGAAAGGCTGGGATCACAGGTCGTCTCCCTTCAAGGTTAGGTAGAATTTAGTTCGAGATGAGCCGCCATCTTGGGTCTGAATAGAGGTTGTGCATATTACCCAAAGGGTCCATGTAGCTGTAATTTGGGCTCTGAAGTAAAAATATGACAACCCCTTTGGGTATAACTCTTGGGGAAGTTGGGACTAGTTGTAAACGCTATAGCGCACCCGACGCGGCTGTTGGGGTGGAAACAAAGAGCTCATATAGCGGCGGGGGCCCGGCCATAGGGGGGGGGAGGAGGGGGGTAGGTAGGATGGTTGGTGCTTTTGTTGGGGCTGATCCATTGTCAGTGTTGGCATCTAGCATTTTGTTTGCTGCCCGATATGCCATTTGCCATGTCAAAAGCATCCAGACTTGAGGGTTGAGGGGAGCACATAAGTGATTGTGGACTAGTTGATTGTGGATTAGTGGTGAAGAAGGAATATAATCCCTAAATAACCCCTAAAGACATTATTCAGCACTAAGCAGGCACATGTTGAAGATAGCATTCTGGGACTCTAGGGCCAGTTAGGGTAGCATCATACACCTACCTAAGCCTTTGTTGACCGGAACTGTACAAGGTAACATCTTTGCCTCCTTGAAGGGTCCAAGTATTCAATAATCATATACTTACCCAAAACCTGTACTACAATTACTGCTACCAAAACCCTAGGTACCCAGTTATTGGGTACATGGACCATAAAGGTATGGTAAGTTTGGTGTGAGGCTGCGGCCTCCAGGTTTGTTACTTGGTCCTGTATGCGGACATGTAAAGGCATATCAACTGCTGAGCTCGTTGGGCTTTTGGCCTTTTGGGCCGATCTGTTGGCGTATGCCTAGAAGTACTGCCAACTACTTAGCCAGAAAACTTTCATGCCGTACTTGAAGTGCTATTCGCACTTTTTCAACCTGGTGAGCCTCCCAGATCACCTGGTTTAGTTCTTAATCTGCCGTATGAGCAGCGGCCGAGTGACTCAAAAGTTCTTGTAGTCATTCGAAGTGGACATGCATTATCCCGCAACAGTTGTTTAGGTTCATGTTTGTTTGGGGGAGTGGTTCGGGGATTCTTCTGGTTTGCCTTTCGCCGCGGAGGCTTCGCCCATGCTGTCACGCAGCGGTTCTCAGGCACGTATGTCGTTATGGGTTTGGGCCTTGCATCCTAAACCCTAAACCCTAAACCCAAACCCTAAACCCTAAAGCCAATCCCTAAACCCTATACCTGCTCTTAGGGTCCTAGCACTAAGTAGTTTCCTGGGGTCGCCGATTTAAGGAGATCATGCGACTAGCGTGGGGTGACTGGAGGTGAAAGGATGGGAGCTTAAACTATAGCAGACTTCGAGGTCATGTAGAAGCTGAATAAGAGGGGATAGTATAAAATTATATAATTACTATATATTTGCTATATGCTATAATGTAAGATAGTATGATAAAGTATAATATAGTTGAATAAATTACCAATCTTGTAGTCCAAGGTTTCTTATATGGTTCTTTTACAGTAGCTGAAACAGAGCTCAACATGAAATTGGTGATAATTTTCGCCGCTGGGGCGCGACACGGCTGGCAAACTTCGTGGCGCCTGTACCTGCGTAAGTTATTGCTAGGTAGTATACTAACGTAGTTTCCATTGTCTTTTCCATCATCCCTATATAACCTTATATTATACCCTAGAGTACCTATAGAATTAACTCCTGTGAATTATCCCTAGATAACCCTATTTTATACCCTAGAATCGCTATAGAATTAAGCCCTGTGAGTTGCAGCGTTGCTGAAATGGCACTACCTCCAGCGAGCTGCTGTTTGAGCATTCCAAGACTGAAGATACACAGAAGTAGAAACCTAAACCATGAACCTAAATAGTAGTTTCCATTTTCTTTTCCATTATCCCAATATAAACCCAACATAAACCCAATCTTACCCCAATATTACCCTAATATTGCCCCAACGCTTCAAAATGATAGGCATCGAGGGCGTCAGGATTGTGCTGTAGATCTGAGGCAATAGGGAGACAAGGGATTCAGACGATCGGCTCTCGCTTGTGTGAGCCATCGTCTAAACTCCGGGTATCCCCCTTCATAATCCCTTGAATACTCCCCTTTTCAATCCCCTATCACTATAGAACCCTCCTTTCAGGAGTTGAGACTATAGCTTATATCTTGAGAAAACCAACCCCTCAACTTGCTGGTGATTAGTAGGGATTGCTGGAATATATCCTTCTGGCAGTCCCTGTAATATGAGCTATCATCCAAACTCCTTAACGGGGGTTATCTGGGGGATTATGTATCCCCCTTGTTTAGGGTTTAGGGTCTAAACGCCTCAAAGGGGGTTATATAAGGATAGAGGATTATCGGGCTTGTTAAAGGGGACAGCAGGAGTTTAGACTATAGCTCATATGGAGCAGTAACACAGCGGTTGTTGTTTTCATTTCCATTTCTTAAGAGAAGTCTGTGCGGCCCCCATGGAGCAAAGGAGGAAAGGATGGCTAAGTTGACAGCATGGTTGGACCTTGGTAGTTTCTGCAATCAATTGCTAGTCACAGGCCCTAAACCTTGGGTACTGCCCCCTCCCAGTAACAGTCTGTACTAGCGGTCCTATTAAGGGCTATATATAACCATATTATAATTCTTTTCCAACTGTTACTGAGGGGGGGGGGGGCAGTACCCAAGCTAAACCCTGAACCCCAACATCCTAAACTCCACATCCATGTCTTGTGTGAAACCTTTGGGAGGAAGTCGATGCTTCGCAGTGGCCAAAGGGGCTGAGGCATCGAGAGGCGCTTCCTCGACCATCAAGAACCTTTCCTGCCTAGGGTTTAGAATCGGGATTCAGGGCTTAAGGTTTGGGACTTTTCCGGTTTAGGGTTTATGGCTTAGGATTTTAGGATTTCCAGGCTTAGGATTAATTAGGGTTAGGGCTGGTTGCCTTGCATAAGCAGTATTGCATGCGTCTCGCTGAAGGGCTTGGTCTACTTGCAAGAACTGATGATTCTTAAGGCTCTATGTACTCAATAGTTGGGTACTTGGGGTTTTGGTACTACTGTGGATTTTTTTATATTGGAGTGAAGGCCGTAATGAAGTATATATTTGTTGATTGCTCGAGAACATTTCAAGTTACCCTAAGGGTTCTACGTATACAGAAATCAGACACTCCTCACACTATATGATTCCCCAAACCCTAAACCCTAAACCCTACATGATTATAGTATAATGGAGTCTTAGGGATGGTAAGCTTCAGGTTGAGTACCCTGAACCAGCGGCCCTGATGCAAGCTCCCAGCACATGCCTTACTGGTACTTGGGTGAGAGTGGGGGAAGTGGATCCCTATGCCTCCCTAAACCCTAAACCCTACCCCATACATATCTCTACAGAGGTACCTCTATTCACTCCTCCACCCTAAGCCCTAAACCCCTTAACCCTATATGAAACCCCTACTCACTCCCCCACTGTCCCTTAAAGCACCCGTAAGAATCTATGAGTTTGAGAAGTCGCCATGGTGCGTTTTAACCTCACCGTGCCTCTGCTCGGGCGCTGGCATTTGCAATGTAGCCCCGAACCCGAAAACCTAAACCCAACCCTGACATTTGCTAGCCCCCTATAACATTTGGGTTTCCCAACTTTGTCGTATGTACAGAACAGGGCTCAGAATTTAGGATGTAGGATATACAGAGTTCCTGGCTGAACAAGCAGGCGGGCAGTACCCAAGATCTAGGGTTTCGGAGTTTAGAGCTGGCATAATAGGGATTATGGTATATTGGTTCTACATTCGCTCCCCCGCCTCCCTCAATTTATGGAAACCGCTAAATGTGTGCCAACCCTCAACCCTAAGCCCCTAATTCCTTAAATCCTGAGCTCCCAGATCCCCCCAGACCCCTAAACCCTTCCCTAATCCCCTAATCCTAAGGGTCCAAGTATCCAAAAAATCAGATACTTACCCAAAACCCATATAACCCAAAACCCAAGTACCTAATTATTGGGTGCTTGGACCCTCTCCCTCAAACCTAGATCCGCAAGGCTTCCTCCGGCAAGACCGAGCAGTCTCCATTCACGGACTCGTAGTGCTGGGGCTTCTGTGGTCTTTGGATTTAGGGTTTAGGGTTTGGGGTTAGGGTTTAGGGTTTAGGGTTTGGGGCTTCTGTGGTCTTTGGGTAGCTGGGAACGAAATAATGAAAAGAAAATGGAGACGACTATAGTGGGGTATACAGGGACTACTATAAGGATCCATTCCTTCATTCCTAGCTAACCAAACGCCAGTTCTGTGGTCTGGGATGCTAGGTTTCAGGGCTTCGGGGCTCAGAGTTTAGGTTTTACGGTTGAGGGTTGAGGGTTGATGTTTGGGGGTTTCGGGGCTCAGGTTTTTTTAGTTCGATGTTTCAGCATATACACCTACGGTACGGCGGAGACCACCTGAGATGTAGCCTTGAGGTGTAAGCAGCAAAGGCTACGTTCCGAACATCTTGGCTATCTAGGGTTGTAGACAGCTCAGACGCATGGCATGCCGGTTTCTTTGCTAGTTTCTTTAGCCCTGTGGTTTGACCAGTACTGCGAACATGTATGGTTTGTGTGCTGATTGGAAGCATTTTGGATGAAACCAGGTTGCATCCAACATTACAGAAGTTGTAAGCTGGCCCTCCCGGCTTTGGGGTTCACAGGAATTTGTCCGCGGACTCCTAGACTCGAAGCTACTGTCTTTCTGTCCGGTCCGCTGCCACATGGTAACCCCAGATATTCCCATTATTAACCTACTTACTAAGTCCCCCTGACCCTCCAAGTAATAACCCAATAACCTAGACCCGAAACCTCATACCAGCTGCTTCAGGACCCAGACCTCCAGAAGAAGCTCAAACTGAGGCCTGGCGACCCTATCTCCTTGCGTTGGGTTTCTAGTGTGGATAGGTCTGTAGTCTCCTTAGGAGTTACTTTTCAATTTTCATTATAGTAGAACCCTGAGGATTTATGTGAAAATGCAAATTTTCATTGCAGGGCTAAGGGGGCTACAGAGATGGGGGGCTTATGATTTACGTAGGGTGTAGCCTTTTTTGGGGTTGAGCGTTGAATTCCGAGGTTTAACGGTTAGGGTCTAGACTCTTGAGAGCCAGCTCCATTTCTCTATGACTTGTTAGTTATGTTCGGCCTTAAGCTTTTAGGGGTCTCTATTCGGGTGGCTACTTGCATTGCTACCTCCACATCATAACTGCATTCAGCAGGGCCCATGATTTCGCAGGGTAGGCTCAGGCTCACAATCAGCTTCGGTGTTGATGGGTGCCTACCCACGGCCTAAGAAGCTGGTTTGGAGGTGTTCAACACCCTAAGCCCTGAATGATGATATGGCCCCTACTATGCAAACCTCACCCAGGCCCTGTGGGAATCTCAGGCTTCTAGGAATGATCCATGATAGCATATTGAGGATTCTACTATCTAAGCCCTTTCAAGAGTCTGGCTATATGTGTCCTAACCCTAAGGGTCCAAGTATCTAACAGTATACTTACCCAAAACCTATACTATAATTACTAGTACCCAAAACCCAAGTACCTAATGTTTGTGTACTTGGACCCTCTGGGAAACCCTAAACCCTACTTGGAGGCCCATGGGAGTTAGCAACTACTTATAACTGGGCACTACTTATACTCCCCCTAAATGGGCTTATAGGGGTTACCCGAATTGTAAGTAGGGTTATACTCCCAGTTATAAGCAGTTACTAAGTTTCATGGGCCTCCAAGTAGGGTTTAGGGTTTAGGAAGCGCGAGAAGGTCGCCTAGCATCCTACAGGTCCACATCGCGTGTAGGGCTTTGGGCACCTGGAAGCTGTGGATGCCTTACCCCGAGGGTCCAAGGACCCAAATAATAGGGTTTAGAGTTTAGGGTTTGGGGTGTAGGGTTTAGGGTCCAAGGACCCAAATAATAGGGTTTCAGGGCCCAAATACTATTGATATTATGCATTATTTGGGTCCTTGGACCCTTAGGGTATGGCTTCTGGGCATAAGTAGTAGTACTGTATTACAGTATTGTATTATTGTTCTCTCTATTGTTCTCATTATTATCAATATTGTTATTGTTCGTGTTGCTGTTACTGTTTATAACCCTTTTCCCCCTAATATTCAAGAGCGACGCCCTAATGTTTATAATTCGACCCGTACTTAATATAAGGGGGAGTATGCATCGTGCGACCCGAACATGCGGGGATATCTACAACCTAGTCAAAATTGAATACAAATCGAGCAAATCGAATAAAAAGCCGATTACATCGAAAGAAACCGTTCAAATAAAACTACAACCCCATTAAGATCAACCAAGCTCAAATTATGAAAGCAAGAACCTAATGAAACCATTGCAATTCAATTTAAAGCATAATCAAGCCCCATTAAAGTATAGCTAAAATCTAATCGACATCTACATCAAATCTGTTGAAGTAACATGATTCAAAACCTAGTTCGAGCCCATTAAAGTGCCCGAAAACTGCAATAAACCAATTAACAGCGCATTCAGATTTTATCAGCTACCTTTATACAAACCATTCAGAAACCGTCAGAACCTAGGAAATGAAGGAGATCCCTAATCCTTAAGAGTCGTGCTAGGGAACTCCCCCTACCTCAGAGGATCCGAGCTGTAATTAGTTTTAGTCTTGGCCTTTTCACAAAGTAGTCTTGGGGGCAGATTTCAGAATTTGGAATTCTGGGAACCTGTACTCTATATTAGCGGGGTTGACTATCAGGTGGAGAGCGATTATATGGATGAGATCAGGGTCGTATAGGGATTCAATTGAGTGGTTGTAGCAAGCGGATATGTATATATGTGTATATATATATATACTGGTACTGTTTTCATTATCAGAAGCAGCGAAAAGGATCTTATGTGTTTGGTGGTGTGTAGATAGCCTGCGGTCGTGCCTCACGCCTATTGTGGTCAGGATTGAGACTGGAGGTTGTAGCATTCATGGCACGTTTTTTACATGGCATTGTCACACAAATTCAACTGTACCTCATCAACGTGCGACGGTCATGCCAGCGCTGCAATTCCTTCCATAGCTGGTCATGCATTGTAGAACCATGGGCAAGCAGGTATAGATGCAGGTCACAGTTCTTTGGCTAGTTGTGGTTTTGAGCCTTCTTGCCGGAATGCTTCGCATATGGCGAGTGTCAGGGCAGGAGCTTCCCGCGGTTAGCATTGAGGAGATCTCGCATGTGAAGGACTTGCAGGCTTCACTGCGCAGTCTGCATGGCTTCCCAATGTGCATGCAACGGTTGATGCACAATGGCAACACCTTAGACAAGTCCACCAAGCTGGATACACCCATGGACTTGCAATTGGTCCTCCTTGCCCTTTCCACCGAGGCCCAGCATCTTGAGGCTGCCAGCGAGCTTTGCGAGTCTTGCATCAAGGGTGATCCCAAAATCGTGCGGCTGCTTTTGGAAGCCGGCGCCAACAAAAATGCTGTGGATGAAAAGGGCGACGCAGCCCTCATAATCGCAGCTCGGACTGGCCACGTGGAGATCGCACGGCTGCTTGTGGAAGCCGGTGCTGACAACAACCTGAAGAGTCACTATGGCTGCACAGCGCTCATGGCGGCAGCTAGGAAGGGCCACGTGGAGATCGTACGGCTGCTTCTGGAAGCTGGTGCTAACAAGAATTTTAAGGAACTCGGCACTGGCTACACATCGCTAATGGTTGCTGCTCAGAATGGCCACGTGGAAATGGCGAGGTTGCTTTTAGAAGCTGGTGCTAACAAAGCCCTGCGGAATGACGAGGACCAGACAGCCCTCATGCTTGCAGCTGAGAGGGGCCACGTGGAGATTGCGCGGCTTCTTTTGGAAGCAGGTGCTCTCAATGACGAGGGGCGTCCCATTGGCAACACAGCCCTCATGCTTGCAGCTGAGAGGGGCCACGTGGAGATTGCGCGGCTTCTTTTGGAAGCAGGTGCGGACAAGGACCTGCAGAATAGATCTGGCAAAACAGCCCTCCTGCTCGCCGCCGAGAGAGGCCACGTGGAGATTACAAGGCTGCTTTTGGAAGCTGCTGCTGACAAAGACGTACAAAGTGGCTACGGCACCGGCACCACAGCCCTCATGGTCGCCGCATTCAAGGGCCACGTGGAGATCGCGAGGCTGCTTGTGGATGCTGGTGCTGACAAAGGCCTGAAGGATAGATTCGGCTACTGGGTTGCTGTTAAGGAACTTAATTTAAGTTACCATAATGGGTATATATAGTAAATAATAGGGTTTCCCCCATATAGTAACTTAAATTAAGTTCCTTATGAGCAACCCAGGCTACACAGCCCTCATGCTCGCCAAAGCCTGGGACCACGATGAAATTGCAACGTTGCTGTCGGGCAAGGTTCCTAGGATGACATAGGATCACCCAAGTCGTCGGCAGCTCAAAACGATTCAAGGACTCTGCTTGTAGAGCGCCTGTTTAACAAGGCCTTGTAGCAATCAATTAACTTGCTCAGCTCTGAATCCTGGATGGTGGCATTCCTCCAAATATATCGTGGTACCCCATAAACTTTGACACCCCAGAACCAATCCCACCCCTAACGTAGCTGCTTGAGGAAATACCAACATCATGTGTTTTGATGATCCTAGTTCTATACAAGCATTGTACAACTTTATGTTGACCCCGCATTTATAAAAGCCATCCCGGCCCCCCGCCCCTTTGATTTGTATCTTTTTGGGGGAGACAATGTCAGAACAGCTATTCAGCATCAATTAAGTAACTTGATTAAATTCATTGGCCCCCAAAAAGAAGATTTCCGGGAATGGTATACGGTGGACATAATTCTTGTTGTGTTCCAGTTGCGGGATTTTCAAAATGCGGGTATTGTCACGAACGTGAACTCAACATGATGTACTTATTGTATGGTAGACCGGTAGACCCCACACCTTATTGAATTTTGATCATTTAAAACCACGGCGTCGTCGTCGTCTTCGTCGTAGTAGTAGCAGTAGTAGTAGTAGTAGTAGTAGCAGTAGCAGCAGCAGCAGCAGCAGTAGTAGTAGTAGTAGTAGTAGAGCACGACAATCCCAAGACGTTAAGCCTTTCAATGCCACACCGAGGCTATGCCTGCGGTGTTGAGGGGCGCCCACGTCTCTACTTGCAATACCTTGGCCTTGCCACGTATAGGCGTCCACCGTATAACAAGCATCATGATTACTCTTACCAGCGCAATCAGAGAGAATTGTATACCCTAAAAGTGAAGCTTAAATCCCCTGCTTCAAGCCCAAGACCCCTTTTAAAAAGTCAAGACAGGCTATTCGTGTATGTAGTTTGTTTATTTGGGGCATCCAGGTCCCAGGTCCCTGAACCCTAAATCCTCAACCCTAAACCCCTGCATTGGGCCCCTTAAATCACCCTAAGGGTCCAAGTACCTAATAATCCTATACTTCCCCAAAACCTATACTATAGTTACTATTACCCAAATCCCAAGTACCTAATTATTGGGTACATGGACCCTCTGGGTCAGCGCATCGCCTCCCCAAACCAGGCGTGCCATCAGCGAAGGCATCCCATTGGATGACGCAGCGGACGACAGTGAGGCAAGCATCATGGCCCAAACTGTCCAAATAACCAAATATTACCTAGACCCCCAAAATATGTAGAATAATGGCCTTTTGGTCTACAGGGGTTTTGGGCTATTATTTTACCTACTTTTGGGGTTAGGGTAGGTTTTTAGGTACAAAGCAGTACCAAAAAAAGTTCTGGTTATTTGGGACCTCAATCCCAATTGTTTGGGTACTTGGACCCTCTAGGTTGCCGTTCAGACCTGGGAGGTGTATGTAGGTAAGTTGTATTTGTCTAAGTAAGCAGAATAGGGCCCACAGGGATTCCCATGTATATATCCTCCATCCGCATGGGCCGGCTGTAGTGAAGGATTTGGAAGCTCAGGGTTTGGGATTTGTGGCTCGGGGCTTGTGGCTTTCAGTGGGGTTAGGGTCAAACAGGTGCAGGCGTGCAGGTTGCACGGGGTCCATGGTTTAGGCAAGTGGTTTGGCGTAGGGGTTTTGGATATGCGGGGTTCTGGGTTTTTTTGTTTTGCGGTTTTGGTAAGCCATTCCGGAAGCTATTCGACACCTATAGTGTTTGGGACTCCTAACGGATATTGCTCAAAGTGTTCAGAGCTTTGATTTGTGGGTAGTGCTCAGGATTCGAGAGTTCATATAACCCCAGTATACTATAGTAGTTTCCTTCTTATTTTCATTATCCCTATATAACCCCAATATACTATATTCTGCCCTGTATATCCCCATTCTATTTGGGGTTGTGGGAGTTTCGGTCTTCACGCGACATATAGCCCTCAGGGTAGCTAACTTCCATTACTTGGTGCAGAGCTTGACGAGTGTCGCTTCCTTCAATTCTAGTCCCCTTGGGTAGATAGAACATAGGGTATACAGGGATCTTATTATAATATGCCCAAAGCCATATTCCATCTACTTAAGTTCGGGGACTATGACCCTAAACCCTAAATAGTACCTTCCATTTTCTTTTCCATGATCCCTATATAACCCCAATATAACCACTATGAGGTCATAATACAAAGCTGGAAAGCTGCCAAGACTCCCCCGTGCTTTTGGTGGAATGCATGAATGGATCCCAATAATGACATGCTTAGGGTATAGGGTCTAGGGCTCATGGTTTAGGATTTAGGGTTTAGTGTTTAGGGTTTAGGGCTTTTGAGCATTCCTGCAATGGCAACGTACCTGTAATCTATTCCCCATGCCCAACTAAGCATGCGCAAGTTGACTGGGGTCTTGTCTGTTTTTCGCAGGCATCACAGCTGCGGCAGCATTGAGTAGTATTTGGGTTGTGTCAAACTTGATGATGTAGGAAACTGCAGCTGTTCTTGGGTGCAGTATATCAGGGGGACTAGGACTAGGAAGCATTTAAACCCAAGCATTTAAATATAAAGGTAGGGGTTCTTATTGTAAAGAAGTTAAATGCCTATAGTTGAATGCTCCCTAGGGTTCCTAGGTTTATGGAATCCACAACCCAATGTAATGCCAGCATCTGCAGGATGCTTGGGTTGCTGAAAGATCTGCTCATGTCAAAGCAGCCATGCCTGCGCTACTGGTATGTACCCCAAAAACCCTAAACCCTAAGATGTCTGGGCTTGGGGTTTAAGGTCTAGAGCAGCTTGACGTGTTGGTAGTTTCCTAAAACTGTGAGACGGCAATATAGACCCCTAGGTTTAGGGTTTATAGGATATAGTAGAACCCTTATTATGGGGACCCCCAATAATAAGGTACCCCTACTTGCTTATCCAGATCCAATCACTGAAGAGCATGCATACTCTGGGCCCGTCTAACATCATGTTCAAGATCGAAGCCCCAAAGCCATCCATGCCCAAAATTAGCTCTAAGAGTCCTTGTGCCCAACTAAAATGCCTTTAAGCCCCAAATGCTATAATCTCAATGGAACTCGAAACCCTAGACCCACATGCTATGATCCGCTTTTGGTACTTCAGGCCCTCGTATATGGATACTTGGACCCATAGGGGTGGCGAAGCAGAACCGCGCTCCGTCAGGCTTCGCCTACCAAAGGTCTTGCCGCCATACTTCAAAGCTTTTCTGGACTTGCAAGCTTTAGGGGTTGAGGACGAAAGCAGGAAATGTAAAGGGTTAGGTATGACAGACTTTGATCCTTCGGCTCTAAGTACACACATAATACCTACCACGCTCTTCCAATGAGCAGTCTGGGCCTTTCAGACCTCAAAAGCCGGACAGGGCAGCATGTTATATTGGACTTTCAACAGTTGGGATCCTTTTTGGGGAGCACCTGTTCTGAGGATTCAAGGTGCTTTTGGCATAAAATATATACCCCCCCAGCTTAGGAAACTTACATATGTACCTCCATCCGAAACTTCGCATGAGCTATAGTCCAAACTTCTAAAAGGGGATTACGTAAAGAGATTCTATACGGGACTGCGAAAAAGAAGGATACTAGGATTCTAGCCTATGGCTCGCACAAAAAGCGAAGTGGTGAAGGTTCGCCTGAACAAGGCTGGAACTGTCGGGTCCCACCTAAACCCTAAACCCTAGACCCTAAATAGTAGTTTCCATTTTCTTTTCCATTATCCCTATGTAACCCCTATATAACCCCGGACTGCCGGCTTTCAGGTCCCAACGCGCCAAACGCCTGCACCCCCAAACTGAAGTGTTCAACCAATCGGGACTGAGGGTTTCCAAGAGAATGGGTTCCCCTTTTCTACACCCCAGATACTATAGGGTTTAGGGTTTAGGGATATGAAGTCCCCCTGATTCTTGCAAGCCCCCATGTCTCAGTTTGTAGGCACTAGCTTGATACTCCTCGGCTGTTCAGATTTGAGCATGCAGAGCATGTTCGTCCATTCCAGACTAGCTGCTGCCGAGTACAAGTAGTTGCTTCCGCCTTCCGCAGACCTTAAACCCTAAACCCTTAAGCTCATGCTTGAAAAAGACAACTCAACCTTAAACCCAGAAGCGACAATTAAACCCTCAACCCTACACATTAGCACTTGAACCTACAAGTAACACCCTACACCTACACCCCTAACCCCCCAAATCCTCAGCCTGAAACCTTCAACCCTAAATCTTAAGCCTTGAACTTCCAACAATACCCTAACGGTCCAAGGACCCAAATATTTGGGGTTTAGGGCCCAAACACTACAATATCGATGGTATGTGGGCCCTAAAACCCTATTATTTGGATCCTTAGACCCTCAGGGACCCTGAACCCTAAACCTCCAAACCCTAAACCCTGAACCCTAAACCCTAAACCCTGAACCCTATTTATTATTTGGGTCCTTGGACCCATCGGGTCTGGTTTCACGTGTTGGATCCGAATACGATATGGCTCTGCAAGCAGAGCAGCATGGAGGTACAGGGTAACTATCAGCGGTTTGGGGTTTAGGGTTTGGAGTCTAGGGTTTAGGTTTAGGGTTCAGGTATAGAACGCATTTAGAACCAGATTAGGTGGTCAGGGGCTTGTAAGTGGGTTAGAAGTACCGTAAAAACTGAGCTGTCACTGCCCTAAACCTCCAAGTAGAACGGTTTAGGAAACTGTTCATATCATCCTTGTCCTTGTTCAGGTTGTAGTTCCCAACAGGTCCCTGTAGCTATATGGTATATATTTGGGGCCGAAGGGCTTCCCATATAACTACTTTGGAGCCTTTGGGGCCCAAGTATATACTGTATAGCTACATGGACTCTTTGCTGGGCAATTTAAAGCGACCTCACCCGACCTCACCCTGACTGGTAGTTTATGTCGGGAATACTGCCAAGATGGCCTTCAATCCCTGGGGCTCTAAGTCTATAAATCATACCTACATTCGGCCCTAAGCCCTATAAATGGTACCGACATGGAGCTTTAAGGAATTGGGACTTGAAATTCTTCTAAATTACACTGTCTTTGAGATTCTTAGCAAGGTGTCGGACTACAGTTGTGAGTAGCAGGTTTCGGGTTTAGGGTTTGGGGCATATGAACCCAAAAGGTCCAGGTGATTAGATGGTATATACATGGGCCCTGGAGTAGTTACATGGGAATCCCTTCAGGCCCGAGGTATATACTATATACCTACTTGAAACCCTAAACCTTATACTATATATATGTATATTATATACTCTTTCACTCTTTATCTACACGGACTTCTTGCGGAACGAAGAGGGAATTCATAACCTGTCGGCTCCTGGTTTGGATGCTTGCTCTGCGGCCGGGCCTGTCTCTCTGTCAAAAAATCCTAAGTATCTATTACGGCTTAGGGGGTTAGGGGTATGGTACAAAGTAGGATCTCTAAATTACAAACCCTAAGCCCTAAACCCTAATATGGTTTGGGTGCTGTAGGATCTCTATATTATGAACCCTAAGCCCTAAACCCTTAACCCTAATATGGTTTGGGTTAGCATTCCCCTGTATAGGTACTTATGATCCTTTGTGTCTGCAGCATTTTAATACAGTCATCGTGAAGCACTCGGACACGCACAGCTTAGGGCTAGAAGGTTCAAGAAACAAGAAGTGAGAGCCCACAGCATCAGGCGGCAGAATTCCGACTTCAAACTCTGAACTTGGAGCCTGAGTGCCTCAGCTGCTGACAAATCCCCGCGCACATCTGTAGTGCCTTGAAGCCCCCTCCTCGACCCAAAGCAAAAATTCAAACAAAACACCCTCTGACGCGGCATAAACCAGGACCTTCCTTGTACCCTTAATTGGGGATATATGGTCCCTAATCGTGGGTACTTAGGCCCTAGTAGAAGGTAGGAGGAGGGTCTAGGAAAACAGAAGCTCAAAGAGCTGCCATGGCGCTGAGGGCAGCTCCTCACTTGGCTGTGCGCCTTTGCAACATCTAAGCTACTTTCTAAACTCCTTAAAGGGGGGGGTCATATAGGGGATTATATAGGGTTTAGGGTTTAGGGTTTAGGGTCTAAACTCCTTAAAGGGGGGTCATATAGGGGATTATATAGGGGATTACTATTAGGGTTATTAAGGGG
>CAJNIZ010001408.1:14982-28733 GCA_905231905.1 Symbiodinium pilosum | reverse complement strand
GGATTTAGGATTTAGGGTTCAGGAGCCTACATAGGCCCGTGATCTCTCAAACCTACGCACGTGCAGGGGCCGGGGATTTAAGTCACAGACCCTTAAACTGCCCTTGACCCAGGACCCCAATTGGGGTGCATTGCATTTCTCAAAGCAATTCTATTCTAGACGCGCCCGCACCGCACAACAATTCCCCTCCCCCGCCCGGGTGATTTCAAACCCCCCCGCACCCTAATATCAAATAGTCCCCGCATATTATGGTATGGATACCACAAGGGAATCTTTACTATCAGGAGTGTATTTTGAGGGGGAGGGCAACAGCATAAACTTAGTCTTGCTTTTTACAGGGACTACGGACCACCTAGGGGCATTGGGGTTCCAGAGAGGCCTTGTGGGGAGATTTCACGGAACATATAGGGGAGTAGAGAGCTTGTTGGCGGAAGTTGCTGACTGTTTGTGCGTGTGCGCAGGTTCTTTCACGCTGTTTGGTTCCCTTATTTGCCTTGTGTCACCCTGGGTGTGAGTGAAGAAGGATGAGACTGGGTGTTTACCAATACAAGAACGATGATTGAATACAGCGTTCCTTTGTGACCGGAATTTGAAAAAATGGAAACCCGACGCCCTAAACCCTGGGGGATCCGCCATACAGATTTTTAGCCTTCATTCCATGTCACTAAGTCTCAACCCTCGGCCCAGCCTTTAAATTGTCAATCAACCTGGAACTATTGGATGTCTGTTTCACATGTTTCTGTGGTTATGTTGTAAATTTAGTAAGCCAAGCTGTGATGCCCTAGGCAACCTGTATATGTTCATTACGTCGATCGCCTACCTGGACCTGTCGGGCCCGTTGGCCTACTGGTACACAGGCACGCTGGGGGGTCGAAGCTGGTTTTAGGGTTTAGGGCTTATGATTTATGACAGATATGGGGTTTGGAAGAATTACCTGGACCGCAAAAGTACGTAAAATCATAGCCTTTATGGCTGTTATTATGGGTTTAGGGCCATTATTTTACATACTGTTGGGGTCTAGGTAGAGGCAATTTTTAGAACATTAAGGTCTGTACTTGGGTCCCCCCCTGATGGAAACCCTTAAGTGGGAGTCTGTCAAAATGATCTTTACAGTGACCTTCAGGGTGACGTCCTCGATCTCCACAGAAAACCCAGACAAGGAGGGTCGTCAAAACCATAGTCCCTTTGTGGGTCCCCGAAAATATTGTGGGCCATATGTACTGTAGTCTAAACTCCTTAAAGGGGGTTTATAGGGGATGAACGACGCCAAGAGCGACCACAAACTCAACAGGCCGCGGCATATCCCTTTTGGAGTACCTAATAGACCCAAGCTACCCGATTGTAAGATGGACCCGTACTGGCAGGGCGGAGGAAGCTAAAGCTCTAAGACCCCTCCCGGACAGAAATATTACTTATAGTGCTAAGTGTGAATTGGTGGAATTGATTAGAACCACTATGCGCAACATATTGTAAGGATTCATTTGTAGAATGTCAGCGGCATGATTTTCACGAGCAAGGCTTTGACGGGAATCCATATTCAGTGCAGCTGTTTGGGTTATGCTTTTGGTGATTGCACACACACACAAAAGGGTTCATTAACCCAGGGATGTTTTGAGTGTCAGCAGAGGGTGTGGAGACCGAACACCTGCATCGTACATAGGTAGGGAGAGCCCAAGTTACAAGCAGTCAATATCTCACGGCCTCTTATAAATGAGTTTATGGACCTATCCTATGGTCTCTCAGACTCTCATCATAATTTAATTTGTTTCTATAATTATGTATCACTGTTGATGAAAATCTTGCACCACCTGAAGTCCCTAAGGTCCTAGGAATTTTCTTATTTCAGGGCCCCTAAAGTTTCATCCATCAACAGTATTCGTGTTTTACCTATCCCGAATCTCACGTTTTACAACGAAAACTACTTCCTCTTTGGCAGGGACGGAGAACTGCGTGATGGACGGGCCGCACTTCAGCTACGCATACTACCTGGCTGTGTCCAACGTCGTGGGATCCGTAGGCCCTCTGGAAGCATTGAGGATCCACACAGTTGAGGGTTAATATAGGGGCCTAAATAGTTACCAATGTTATGATTCCATATTCCTTGTATGATTATAGTACCTCAAATGGACCTCAAATGATATTGGTAATTGTTAAGGCCCCTGTAGTACCAAGGGCTTATAGGGCTTTGGTTCCTGAATGCCGGGGACTTAAGTGCAAAAAAGTCTTTCAGATTGTATTAATTATTTGGGGCTCAAAAGGTGCACCTAGGGGGGGTTCCTTTTGGGTGGTGCTTACATACTAGGGGTTGCAGTATTTTGGGGTATATATCGGGGTCCCTATTCATGGAGACTAGCAGATGTTTATTGAAATCATGTGTAACTTGCTGGCTGGAGCCCTCGTGCGTAGATACATTTGCTTTTGGTCACCCCAGAAGACAGTGGTGTTCAGGGCCTTGCTTCTTGATTATGTATTGCGGTTGTCATTGTTATCGTGTTTCCGGGCTCCTCTCATACTGCGATATCATAACAACCCCTAGCAAGTACGTACGGTGTCCCGAGGCTTCTGACAACTCAAGAACTTTTCATGTTGCACTCCAGGATTGGCAGGCTCTGGCACAAGGTACGTTGACATTGTGAAAGATTCACCGAGACCTCAGGGGAAGTTTAGGGTTCAGGGCATACGGCACCTTCAACAAGCGAAATGAAACAGGCAGTGATGACCTGCCGCGAGATCGAGTCTGCTGTTTCCCCCCCCCACGCCTTGAACCCTCTGGTTTAGGTTTTCCACCACGCCTTATCTGTTGGACCAGACATGAGCTATAGTCTAAACTCCTTAGTATCCCCATTTATAATCCTTATATAATTGTCCCCTATGTAACCCATTTCCTTATCTGTTGCACCAGACACATGAATATTGATGAAGGCTCCATACTCGGCGCGGTCATCTTCCAGTACATGCAGGCCTGACTTACTGGCTGTTCATGGGACATGGAAAAGAAAATGGAAACTCTTTCGTTTTGGAGTTTAGGATGGTCAGTTGTTAGAAGGGAATGGAGGATACATAAATCCCCAACGATGTAGTTGGCGGCAATTTCTTTTCCATCCCTTCTTCCCCTAGCAACAGCCAGCAAGGGGAACCCTAAGCCCTAAACAAGGAGGGACCCTAAACCCTAAACCCTAATCCCTAAACCCTAAACCCTAATCCCTAAACCCTAAACCCTAAACCCTGAAGGAGAGAGGGAGGGAGGAAGGCTTCAGTCTTACACTGACAGACTCGAAAAGGAGGGTTTCCCAGAATTAGGGATACCTTTAGGGCTAAAGGTTTAGGGTTTAGGGGTTTTGGGTTTAGGGTTTAGGTTTTAGGGTTTAGGTTTTAGGGTTTAGGGTCCCTCTAATAAGGATTAGAGTATGTTGGGGTCTATATGGGGGTCCCAGTGTTTAGGGAAACTATCGCAAGTTTCGCAAGTTTCAGGTTTCGGATCCAAGGCCGGGGGACTTGGGGTTGGGCCAAAAAAGTTTGAGGATCAGAGGATGTGTTTTGGAGGTTGTGCCTACACCCTAAACTCAAAACAGTTGATCTATTTACTCTGTTCACCTATGCTCGCAGATCCTAAACCCCAAAAGTGTGGATGAGCTTTTGTACTACCTGGTACTGTTAGGTTTGTTGAGTGGTTGTCTCAATTCTACTCCCCCTGAAGTAAACAGAATACGGAAATCACCAAATTATGATCAGTCCCCATGTGCCTCATATTCTATCCACTCAAGGGTAGTATAACCCTAAACCCGAAGTAAACCCTAACCCAAGAGCCTAAACCCCAAACCTGAACCCCTACGGTTTCCAGTTTGGGGTTTAGGGCTCTGGGCTCGTCTCATATAATCCTCCGTGGATAGGTAAGACGCAGTACTCGTGGCAGATATGTCGTCATTGCTCCGCAACCCTTAAGCCTTCAACTGAAGCCCTTATCTGTAAAGCCCCAAAACCTATCCTTCGTACCTAACCCTAAATCCTAAATTGGAAACCCTAAACGGTATATACCTAGACCTTAGGCTTTCAACCAATCATCCCAAACCCTCTTGTTTCCCTAAACTTATCTCCTAGAATCTATCTGGCTTCCTTTTGGGCAAGATAAGGAGCCTTCCATCCGAATAAAACACAAATTCTGAATTCTGGAGGACTTATAGTTGACTTCAATCCACAATTACTGCGCCCCACATCCCCAAGGAGTAATCGCTAAGCCTCAGACAGTGTCCTCAACCCTAAGCCCTGTTTGCCCTGAACCTTAAACACTAGGCCTTGACCAGATGAGCCCATCCTAACCGTAAACCCAAAACCGGTTTGGGGTTTAGAGTTTGGAGTTAAGGGCTTAGGTCTTACTTGGAGGGTCCTGGGGACTTCGCAAGTAGGGTAAAAAAGGGGGATAACTAGGGTTAATATATGGGCTTTAGGGTTTATTAACCTACTTTCTAAGTCCCCCTGACCCTCCAAGTAGGGTTTTGAGTACCCTAAACACTAAACCCTAAGCCCTAAACCTTAGGATTTAGGACTTAGAGTTGGAGGACTGGACCTTTCGAAAAGTTTTCTGTATCACCACGCTGGTCCAAGTTGTCGCCTCATGGTCTCTCGACTGGCTTTGGGTTTTAAAGGGTTCAGGGATTTTAGGTGGTTATGGGGGCTTAGGGGTCTGGGGGATGTTGCGCCTTAGGGGTTTCGGGTTTTAGGTTTGTAGCGCTTTAGGCTTTGAAGGTTCCTAAACCCCAAACCCCCCAACCCCTAAACCCTTAAACCCAAGGGGTTTAAGGGCTTGAAAGGTTCAAGGGCTTTAGGGCATGGGCCTAGTACCTGCTTGGAGGTTCTCAGGTCCCCTGCTGCCTCGCCTATACGTTAGGTGGACCCCCCACCCAGCAATAGTGACTACCTGGGCCTCAAAAGTAGGTAAAATAATAGCCCAAAATTCCTATACACAGCCCAAAAGGCAATTGTTTGACATACTTTTGGGGTTCAGGTATAAGAATACTAGAGATCAAATTACGGTCCCCTAATTACATTCCTACTATACCACGATTAGAAGCCTATACTACTCCCCCCCAACTACACATTAATTTTTGGGCCTTATAAAAGAGACATGCGGGCGGGGGGTAGTTTAGGGGGGGTAAAGCGAGCCCTTCCGAGTAAACTTGCACTTGACCTATTCTGGCTGCCCACTTGATATTAAACATTCCTATTCTAGTTTAATTATGACATACTGGGAAAAGTAGCGGTTGGTGGACCTTCTTTGGCAATTTCTCTCAAAATGCAGGGCCCGTAGGGACCCTGAGTATGTATTTCTTCATTTATAGGAATTATACTGGGGTATTGGGGGTCCTGAGTCCTGAACAAGGGTTATATAGGGATTATGAGAGACTCCCGTTTGGGGTGAACCCAGCCGCCCCACTCGTACTATCCTCGCTTGATTTCCCTTCAAATTGGCTGCTTCGGATAGTTGCGACAATTTAACTTTCATTAGGTGGGAACCCAGGGCGGTTAGTATTGCGGGGTGGTTCGGAAACCCATCATGTGCGTAGGACAGCCATAGTTGTACCCCAACTTACGCTATTCGCTGGGAACCTGCTTCAAATTATTCATGAAGCTCTCACTCTCGTAGGGCGCGGGTTGGGTTTCAGGCTTCAGGTAAATGAGGCCGCAAAAGGATTTTCGGACTTCACGCACCAACATGATGAGAGTTGTAGTTAGGGGCCCCTTGCTGGAAGTCCGTATAATGAGGACTGTGGTATATTGGGGTCTGTTTGGGGGTCCCCGCGTTTATGGAAACTCCAATCTAAAGACATTTTCTGAGGTTCCAGGGTAGAATAATAAGGAAATTCACGAACCTAGGATATGTTGCTTTCTGAACGCGGCGTGCCCTGAGGGATCCTATCCCTACTGAGAATTGCGTATGGGTGATCCTAAGAAACTCTCGTCATAGGTCCCTGAGCCGTAAACCCTAAACCCCAAGCCCTAAAGCCTCAAACTCCGCGTTCTACATGACGCCTAGGCCCGAGTAGAGTGGCACACACGCACATGCAAACCAGTTAACTCTAAACCCTACACTCTCATCATTCCATAGATGGGGAATCTTAGAGAAGAACATTGGTAGTTCTGCAGGTCTTTACTTAAAGGTTCATGGGGCCTAATTAGTACTTGCACGCATCTAAATCAAAATCCTACTGACAATTGCACTAACCTACATACAGCCGAAGATCGTACGTAGGGCTATGACCCCATGACAAGTAATTGCCCATGACCGTCCAAGTACACCCAAGGCCCATGCCTCCGAAACCCAAAGCAATCTATGATGTGGGCTTAAGCTACATGCAGTTGTTCTGACAGCTGGCTAAATACTTAATCCTACGGACTATAGGAGTGCACTTCAATGGTGCCCTACACCCTAAGGTCTAAGCCCTTAACTCTACACCCCAAGCCCTAAATGCCCTAAACCTCAAACCCTAAACCCTAAGCCTTAAAACCTAGACCCCAAACCCCAAACTTTGTCCCTAAGCCCCAAACCCCTAGCCCTAAACCCTTTAAGCTCTGAACCCCCCAAAACCTTAACCGCTATCAGCTAAGACCTCCCCAGGTTTGACCTGCTCATCATCTCACGATACAACCTGCGGCTGGGCATCTCTGACCGCGACCTGCCTGAGATGATGGGTTTCAGGGTTTTAGGGTTTGTAGGGATTTAGGGTTTTAGGGTTTTAGGGATTTAGGGTGTTAGGGTTTAGGGTTTCAGGGTTTTAGGGTTGCAGGGTTTTAGGGTTTTAGGGTTTCAGGGTTTTAGGGTGTTAGGGTTTTAGGGTTTACGTTTTAGGGGGACCCTTTGTATACGTGTCCAGGTTAGGGCATTGGGTCGAGGATATCTACATATATATATATGTGTGTGTATATGTATGTAGGATTCAGGGTTTAGTGTTGAGGATATCCATACATATTTGTAGGATTTAGGGTATAGGGCTTAGGGTTGAGGATATCTCTGCATTCGTAATATGTGTGTCTATATATGTATACATATTCAGGGTTAGGGGTACACACGCGTGAGTATATGCATAGGGACCACCCGTTAGGATTCTGGGGTGATTTTCGGAAGATTGGGGGTCTCCACACACAGGAGGCCCCAATATCGGTCCAGCTAAAGCATAATTATGCTCATTACAGTGACTCCCTAAACTGTAGTCTCTTTAGCAATTAATTTCAATATTTGTCATAGTATAACCTTAAGGAATCATTCAAACTCTTGTTTTTATTATGGTTTTAACCGGACTTGGGGCCTAGGCCTCAAAGGGCATGGTCTTTCTAACACTAGGTGGGTCTGAGAATTCAAGGATTTAGGGTGCAAGGTTTGGGGTTTAGTGTTCAGGGTTCAGAGTTTGGGGAAAGGGTTTAGGGTTTTTAGACAGTAGGGTTTCGGGTTCAGGGTTTAGGGTTCAGCAGTGCCAAGAACTCATGCATTACACCAACTCTTAGGGCTAATTGGAAATAATCTTTACTTTTTGCGTATTATAATCCTACGGAACAGCAAAAATTAAAATGTTTACTAAGGGTCCAAGTTCCCCAATGAACTAAAGGACCCCAGCATTGCAGTGGGTGAGCTCGAATTCGGGACCCACCTTGCTTTCCAAACATAGCTTTGTAGTTGTTCTACGGACCCTACAGAGGGCAAATTAATAGGGTTTAGGGTTTAGGGTACATTTCCAAAGATCTACAGAATCTACATGCTTTTTGCCCGTCAGAACACAGACCCCAGGGATGTTCTTATGACAGAGACCTCTGACAGGGGTCCAACGCGGTCGGCAACGGCCACTCTTGATGGCAACTATGGTTTTAATTAGATTACCCTATAGGACCCCTAGATCCGCATGTCTGCAACCCATACCCCCAGCCCCTTCACACGCAGCTCTCAACGCCAAATCCCCATACTCCGAAATCCCAAGCTCCATATCTTAAACCTCAGTTTCCAAAGTCATGCATGGATTTTCATAGATCTCTGCAATGGGGGTTGTTGAGCCTTCACCCTATAGAACATCTGTTGAATCGAGAACCCTTTAGCCGCTTGTGATCCCTAAAGCCTCGCAGGGTCCCTACGGATACCCACCCTGAACACAGCAGTTCCCCATAGGTACCCCTAGAACAGCCTGAGAAGCCTTGAATATCCCCTGGGCCCAAACCCCAAACCCAATCCCTAAACCCTAAACCCTAAACCCTAAATAGTAGCTTCCATCTTCTTTTCCATTACCCTCATATAACCCCTATATAACTCACCCAAACCAGAGTCCTACATTCTGAAGCCTGCACCCAAAATCTCCAAACCCCGAGCCGGGAAATCCTGAAGCCCTACACCACGCGGTTTAGGGTTTAGCGTGTAGGGTGCCTCAAACCCCAGCCCAGAAGCTCAAAAGCCAAAAGCCCTCAAGCCTGAAGCCGAAAGCCTACGACCTATAAATCCACTGTATCACCTTATATGTATACATAACCCTATAAAAGCGATATCAGGCCACACGAAGCCCTATAAGTTCAGTACTGCCCCCCCTCAGTACCACTGGGGGGGCAGTACCCAACCTAAACCCTAAAACCTAATCCCTAAACCTTAAAACCCAACCTATAAGCTCCGAAGCTTAGGTGCCGCCTATCTCTTTGGGGATGCGGCCTGTCAGAGTTTGGCTCAACAGCCGCGCGGCCAAGGGTTGAGAGCTTGGGGTTTAGGGATTCAGGGCTTAACTTAGGGACTGAGGGATTAGGGTTTAGGGTTTAGGATCTAGGGATTTGGGGCTTGCGTTTAGGTTTAAGGATGTAGGGTGTAGGGGCTATTGAGGGTTTAGGGATTAGGGTTTGGGGTTTGGGGTGTTGGGCGCGCAGTATGAAGTCTTGCGTTAGGGGCTTTGGGGTCTAGGGCCTAGGGCTTGGGGGCTTTTGGGTTTAATGGCCAATCATGAATCACATGAAGAACGACAGATGTCCACTGGGCAGTTGTAAGAATTTATGCGGAACAGTGCTTTGGGCAAGTTATACTCAGCAACTGCCTAAATACTGGTTGCAGATTCCTTGTCTAATTGTGGTTTAGGGTATCCCACATAACTTCAAAATCATGTTGGTATTTACCTCAGCTTGCAAGTACTCTCCATCATTCTAGCATAGCCACAACCCACCCAAACTGACTTGGAAGGCCAAAAATGGGCCCCTCAAAGATTACCATCCTTAGACCATATTAGCTTCTAAATCCTAAACCCTCAACCCCTAAGCCCTAAACCCTAAAACCCTAAAGCCTAAACCCCTAAACCCGAACCCTAAGCCCTGCACCCTAAGCCATAAACCCTAAACAACTGCTTGTTTGGGGTAGGGGGCTTAGGGTTGGCCAGCTTCCATAGGCACTGCACTTAGCTGACTGGTGGTGGGACTTATTCTAGGGTAGTTCCCTAAAACAGCATTTTGGTATCCCTAGACAGAAGGTGCTGCAATACAACCTATAGCCAAAAAGTTTTGAGAACAGCCCATTTAGGGGTTTTGTAGGGATTACTTTTCCTTATTCCCCACTGACCATCAGTAGGTTAGAGTTTTCAAGAGTCCCTAATCAGCCTGTAATCTGCGGCGACTCATATGGCGACGCTCCCAAAGCCTAAACCGCCTACCCATAGTATATTGATCGTCCTTAAACCATGAACCCTAAACCCTTAAACCCTGAACCAACGGAGGATGGCGCTGATGCCCCAGGCGCTGCTCACGACGAGGCTGTGCCCACGTGGGGCCGAGGCACCAAACGGTTGAGGTTAGGGGGCCGTGGGTCTAGGGTGTAGGGTTTAGGGACTTACGTTGGTGGCTGTTAAGAAGCTTAAGCTAAGTTTCTATCATAAGGAAGCCCTACTATTTACCATATACTCATATTATGGTAATTCAGCTTAAGTTCCTTCACAGCAACCCAGTAACAAGAGGTTATGGGTTGTTGGGTCTTTTTGGTTCAGAGTGGCCCCTGTTTTGTGAGCTTCATCCCATATCCTAAAAGGCAAAGCCCCATCTGAAAGTTTGACTTGAGGTGCCGGCTGGGGCGCCTCCCCCCTTAGCCTGAACCCTAAAGCCTAAACCCTAGACTACCATGGGGTTCCCCCAAGAGGCGCCCTCTTCCAACAAGGCCTAAACCTTTCGCCCAAACTGACCCGGGTTGCTGCTAAGGAAATTGTGGATTAAGTTACCATAAAATGTGTATATAGAGTTTAGGGTTTAGGGCTTAAGTTACCTTAATGGGAGTACATATCGATTTGTAGGGTTTACCTACTACAGTAACTTAATATACGTATTTAAGCAGCACTCCAGACTAGCATGGCGCCCCAAAGAGGTCCTGGGCAGATTAGCGCTGGGGTTCCATGATAGCGTTTGTGTGTGAGGTAGTGTAGGGGCCTAAATGACTATGAATGGTATATTGGGCAACATGGCGACAGTAGTGGAGAAACACATGGAAAAACAAAGTACGTGAGATGGAATTTAAGGTCCTATGGTGTTCGTAGGAGTTTTAATGTATGAAGGTATTAAGAATTCCCAATAACATGGTGCTAGATTCCTTATGTACTTATAGCCGAGGGTACCTCAAACAGACCTCAAGGTCAAATAGCATATTGTTCATGCCCTCAATCTATGGGGGCCCATATGCTGGTTGCCATACACCCCATACCCTTAAGCCTAAACCCTAAACCTAAAGCGAGCCATGGCTCATGTACACACGGCCACCCATTGGGCCCAATATCCGTTCGTCAAAGAAAAAACCCTGCATCCTGGTACCCCCGTACGGTAAACCCTAAAACCTACACCTTGGTATCCTCGTACTATAAACCCTAAACCCTATACCCTAAAGAACAGAGCAATCTGGAACCCTCAAATGAAGGTTGCCTCCCTAAGCGAACAGTCATCACGGGTTCCACTATGGCCCCTGAGTTCCACCCCTAAGTAAAGGTTGTATAGGGATAATGAGGCTTGATTAAGGTCAATGAAGAGGGAAACTAAGGGGGTAGTATAGGGGAAGCAGAGGAAATCTTACGCCACTGCATGTGTATGCTCAAAGTGTTGCAACTACCATTATTGGGGCTCTAGGATGGTGCAAGATTGCAACCGCAGTCAGCCTAGGCGGCAACCTATTCCGCGAGAAAATGCGCGCCCTCTGGGCCGCGTAGGAGTCGAGCAGCTCGATGCGCTACCCGGACTGGATCGACATTATTATTTGTCCGCATGGAGCCCCTAAACCCTAAACCTAGACCTTTAAACCCTAAAACCTGAACCTTTAAACCCTCAACCCTAGACCCTTTAAACTCCTTAAACCCATAAACAACCCGCCTCAACGGCGGCAGCCTGACCATGCAGAGTTTGGATTCTGGACAGGCTCTACCAGGCCTGTGGTCGCGGTCTGGAGTTTGAGGAATGGATCGAAGGCTAAATCTGGGGGTTTCCCAAAATTAGGGTACCTTCAAAGGGTTCCTGATAATAAGGCTTATAGTATTTTGGGGTCTATATTGGGGTCCCCCTATTTACGGAAATTACCATATTAACCTATTCACTAAGTCCTCTGACCCTAACCACTAAATCCTAAAGACTACATCATAGTTTCCGCTTGCTTTTTCACTATGAACCTACTCGATTATATGTCCCAGTAACCCTAAGCCCTAAACCCTACACCCTAAGCGCTTAATGACAAAAGTCCCACTAACCCTAAGCCCTAAACCCTACACCCTAAGCGCTTGATGATAAGATCCATGCATGTTTAAACCCTAATCCCTAAACCCCAAACCCCAATCCCTCAACCGCAATCCCTAAGCCCTGGTCCCTAAATGCTAATCCCTAAGCCTTACCCTCAATCCTAGTCCCTAAACCCTCAAGCCCACATAAACTTAGCAGTACTTAGCGTTCCCAAATTTCCTTTAATCTCAAATGTAATGTTCAAGCTCCTAAGCTCAAAAGGAACCCCCACCCTGTAATAGTGGTATAATAAGAATATAAGAGGACCCTAATATGATCCCTATTATTCCTTATAGTCACTATTGCTGGGTGGGGGGGTCCACCTAACGTAGACCGTCCAGTTGCTAGGCCACGGTCTTTGCCATCCTCGCGGGCTTCCAGAACTTCGGGGCCAACATTGGCTCCGGGGTGGCAATATGAGGGCTTTTCAGTGGTTTAGGTTTAGGGGTTAGGGTTTAAGGTTTAGGGTTTAGGTTTAGGGTCTAGGGTTTAGGGTTTTAGGTGGATACTACAGGGGCTGTGAAGAATTTAGGGATGTTGTAGCGAAACATGCTCAAAGGATTAGGGCTCAAGTTCGGGGTGTGGTTTGGGGATTTTGGGTTAGGGTTTGGGGATTAGGAATTAGGGTTTAAGGTATAGGGAGCAGGGCGCAGACTCTAGTGTCTAAGGTTACGGCCTCTCGCTATAATTACGAGCTGTAGCCTAAACTCCTTAAAGTGGGTTACATAGGGGATCATACACGGGACTACTGTAGGTGTTATTAAGAGGGATACTAGGAGTTCAGGCTATAGCTCATATAGTGGAAGCCGCAGCCCCCTACTCACACATGTTCTGGATTATTGAGGTGCAGTACCGTTTCTATCAGGAGAACGTACGTTATCGGTGATGATAAGGGAGGCTCTTTGATCATGATGTCCCCGAAGTGCAGAGCAAAATTCCAATCTCGCTCGTGTTTGTTACATAGCCCGTCCACAAACGGACAATTATTCCGTGCCGACGAGGGCACGTCAGTGTTCAGGTTTTAAGTCTTACTGCTGGGGCCTGAGTTGACTAATAACCAGATTCCCTGTATAATCATGGTGTGGTAGCGCGATATTGGCAACTGTTTAGGCGCCGACACTATTTTTGGCTGTTTTCCCGGCTTGCCTTTCGGTTGCGAGCTTAAAGTTAACGGCCTGTGGGATGTAAGAGTGCGGAAATGTTCAAAAGGCAGTCAAAGGGTTGCCTAGACAGGTTTTGAGAGCAGCATGTTCTGGCTTCATGGGTTGAGAATGCAAACAGGCTTGATGAGTGGAGCCTCAAGGGCATGTTTGTGGTTGAGATGCATTCTGCATTCTGAAGGTGTAATGAGATTGATAGTTGCCTGGTTTCCTGCCGGAATGATAGATCTTATTTGCCATCAGGTAGTTGCAGAAGACTACTTGCAACCTCTATACTAAGCCCTTGTCTATACCCTGGTATGCCCACTGCTTAAGTAATTAGTGAGTGGCAGGCGTCATGTTTTTTGCGAAGCTGCCTTTCCCATGGAATCCTAGAAACCTTTGGGGCCTTCAACGGAACGGCCTTTCCAGCCGTCTAGAAACCCCAGATTACGTACTGGGAGTTAGTAGAGAACAAGGGAGTATATTACATAGGGATCATATGCCCTCATTCCCTACTAGAGATTATATGTCCTTATTCCCTACTAAAGACCAGTAAGATAAGTCCCCTACAAGAAGCTGGGTAGAGGAACATTCAGCTTTCCCTTCGAGGCGGGTGCTTGATATAGTGGGGTACAAGGGATAAGACCTGGAGAGTCCTAGTACGCAAATATGGGGCTTCAGGTTATCTACAGGGTTTTTTAACGTTGTTGCTCAAGCTGCATTTTTTTGTAGTGTCTGTCAGTTTTTGGTGTTACTGTCTGTACCATGTACCATGACCCATTGAGAAGGGGATTTTGGTTACCCCATCTCCAAAATGGAGCATCCTGTGACTATCACCCTAAACCCTAAACCCTAGATTTCTGG
>CAJNIZ010001407.1:0-16294 GCA_905231905.1 Symbiodinium pilosum | reverse complement strand
GAACTGTTTGCTCCAAAGCTGCTGCAGTGGTGTAATATTCTCATATTTTGACAGGTTCCTCTTTAGCTTTGCAGTGTTTGCACGATTATTTGGCAACAGTGAACTTCCAACATCTCGCTGCTGACGCAGCATAATTCTTCGCGGCATTACAACCTCCAATCTCCATAAGTGGCAAGCGTGGTTATCAGGGCACACGGTGCCCAAGCATTCCGGTGGGTTCAAGAAAGGATGGTTCCAACGTGGGCAATCAACTTGCGCATGCAACTTTCGCGTTGCAAAAATATGGTTTTCAATGGAGGCAGTTGCGCATTGAAAACTAGAAAGGATCTTTCAGGCCTGTAGGTGAATCACGGATCACTGGTGTGGGACACAAACCTTCCGCGAAGCAATGATAAGCTACCGTTGGCAGTTGTATTTGTTCCAGACCATCTCGCGTCCTATGAAGCAGGCAGACTGTCATGAGCCTGAAAATACAAATAGATAGTGGAGTCGGCAAATGTTGTGGTGCCGTCGTGCAGCCATCAGGCGCATCGACCTGCGCAGCCCCGTGGCAAGCGACGCGAATGGAAGCACCCACAGACCCTCACACGAGCTCACCAGTAAAAAACAACAAGTCTTGAGAAAATGCTACAAATGTCAGCGGACCGTGCAGCCTCCCGGTTGCCTTATTCAGCGATGGAACCATGATCACGGCTGAACACCAACCACATCCAGCCTTTGTTAGTAGTCCGTCAAGCTGTCTCAACCGAAGTTTGTGCCAGACCCATACACTGCTCCAGCCCAAACCGGGCTGAGGCTACTCAAGCCCTTTCTCCGAGCCTATACACTGCCAAGTCCGGCTAATGCAGCGTTTTCGGCAGTGTCATGCATCGTGCATGCACGCAGGAAATGCTAAACCCTGCTTGTAATGTGGGTGGACGGGGTGGGCTTACGAGCAACGCAAGCGCATAGCCAGGGGCGTTTCACGCCTGAGCACGCGACCTCGCCTGCACACCCTAAACCCCAAACCCTAAACCCTGCAGGGTTAGCGTGCACGACATGAGGAACTCCCACCAAACGCAGAGATGCCCAAACATAGTTTCCACCAAGCTCAGAGTCCTAATTTCGGCGTTTGGGGTTACCAAAATCGTCTAGCCCCCACATAGAAGCCCCGATTTTACTTCCAGGTTCCATTTCATGCCAAAACCCCTCACCCTAAAGCCTGAACCCTAAACCCTTAAATTTTGTGGCCTCGTATCTATTACCGATGTTCTGAACCCTAGAGTCCCCCCAGAAACCTAGCACTGAAACTGGCTTCCTTTCTTACTACGACCTAGCTTTATGGGGGTTTAGGGTTTTGATGAACTTAGGACATCAAAAAGGGACAAGGGGCGTGCCCAGAAACTCAGAATCAGGAGATGGAATCATTCAGATTTAAAAGTGGGATTTGACGCGTCAAAGCAGAGTTCCCTTAATCCCCTCCTCCTAATCGCCACCCATTGTTCTAGTATGCTACGATTACATGTTTAGGGGGGTCATTAGTAGTATGAAATATGCGAAATAAAAGCAGTCAAGTGGCAAACATTATCCTTTAGGAGGAGCCGCCACCCTGTAATTGTGGCAAACTAGGACCCTGATTTAGTACCCATTATCCATTTTAAACACTATTAAGGGTGGCTGGTCCACCGAACTTATCGTGCAGATCCAGTTTCTGCTTAAAATGGGTCCGCGGACACTTATGTATGTCTTTCCCTCCGTTCCTTTTTTCATTCGTTCGTACCTCACACTCACAAGTAAGTAAAAACCATGAAGATAGATTGGTAAGTGGTGATTGCAATCAATAAACGCATGACACAAGTGCAATAAAGTAAATCACACAGACAATATTGGCTTTCTGGGCCCTTGAAATTGAAAACCTCTAGAATATTGGCCGATGGTCAGGTTAGAGCTAGATAAGCTACTTGTAATCTTATGCCTCGAGGAGACATCATCAACATATTTTCATACTTGCCAAACAAGCGACCCATCTGGTGAAACTCCCAACCCCTGGACCTTAAACAGCGAACACTAGGTCCTTAACCCATGTCAGAATTCATCGACATACGCCTCCGCAACCCAAGCATGGCACCCCAAAAATCTCCCAACAATGCAAAGTCACCGTAAGCGGATCGTATTTTGAAACCGCAAACCCTAAAACCCATCTTGAGGAACCCCTGCACGCCTCCTTCTTTGGGATGTAGAAGCCGCCTTCAATTGACCTTGCCTGGATGTGCAGCTCGTCCTGTGCCGGGCTGTTTAAGGTTTACTTAAGACATAGAGGTTCATGGAAGTTACCATCATATTGCAGATTGAACTTCTAGTGATAAGGACAACCTAATTGTCGCGGTGATTAGGAACGCGCAGGCATATAAGGGAAGGAACGGATGTTGCAGATCAAGTGATCTGGTAGTTTCCCTAAATAGGGGGACCCCAATATAGACCCCAAAATATCATGATCCTGATTATGGGAACCCCCTCAAAAATATGCCTAATTGTGGGAAACCTAGAACCCTAAACCCGAAATCCCCAACCCTATATATCCCTGTATATCCCTATCTATCCCCTATAACCCGTTTAAAGAGACGCCTGATTTTGGGAAACCACCCATATTCACCCTGAAAAGGGAATCTGATTCTCTTTGATAGGTTGCGGTCTTGCAGAAGTTTGCAGATGTGGTGTTTGGGGATTGTTCTCACTAAGGTTTAGGGATATATTGGGGTAGTATTGGGGTAATGGAAAGGCAAATGGCAATTACTATAATGTGGTTATATATAGGGTCCCAAAAGTATGTAAAGTAATTAATAGCCTTTATGGCTGTTGTTCTGGGTTTGGGGCCATTATTTTGCATACTTTGCGGGTTTTGGCTGTTCTCATTTGGATTGGCGAAGGTTGCAGCTCAGGGATGTGTGGACAATGCCAGTAGCATGCAGGATTACTGCTGAATACCGAGATTCCTGCAGAAAACGCCGTGAACGGGCGACATTTGTTGCCCAGACCATCCCCTTTCCATCAAACCCTAAACCCTAAACCCGAAGCACTGAACCCTAAACCCCTAAACCCCAAGCCTGTAATCCTAAACCCTAAATCCCTAAACCCTGGGAATCCATGGCTAAGAGCCTTGGAGTAGCTCCTTCTGAGTTAGGAATCAAGAATGCATCCCTAAAGCAGTCCGCATCAAATCCCCAACGCTGATATCGGGTTGCTTTTAAGTTTTGTAAACTACTATAATTAATAACGAAACCCCTATTATTTACTATATACCTATAATATGGTAGTTTAAGCCAAGTTCCCTCACAGCAACCCAGGACACCATCCCCAGAAAGGTCCCCCTAATTTTGGGAAACCTTAATTACGCCCTAAACCCTAAGCCCTAAACAATGTATACATATATATCTATATGAGCTCTAGTCTAAACTCCTAGCATCCCTTTTAATAAGCCCTATAGTAGTCCCCTATCTAATCCCCTATATAACCCCCTTTAGGGAGTCTAGACTACAGCTCATATAAACCCCCCAATCCCCTTGTCATACAAATCGAATTTTGGGAAACCCTAGGTGGCCGCAGCCTGCAGTAGTGTCGCCACCACCGGTCGCAATCGCGCTCCGTCCCCCGAATGCTTGCCTCAAAACAGAACCCGAAGGGTCCATGTACTCAAATAGAAGATCATTTGGGACCAGATGGGTTCCTATATAGGTACCAAATTACATACTATTTAGGCAATTGGACCCTTAGGGGCAGGGATCAGAGTTTCCCACGGTTTTGCAGCTTTTACCAACAAGATGATTCCAGGAGATCATGCCCGCTGTAGCTGATTGGCAAAGAAATGTGGAGGCAGTTTGGGAGTTCTGGAAGCCAGCTGTTGCAACTCAGCTGACAAAGCTTGAGCTCCTCGCATCTAGTATTACTACTGTTAGTATTACTGCAATTACTATGGCTTTTTAAGTATAAGTACGCTTGTTATTACAAATATTATTGCTATTGCGTCTCCCGTCTGAGTTTGCATAGCCTGCGCTTCCTTCCGCAATGGCGGAAACTAGCATGGGAATCTGTTGTGTAGTAGGAGTCCTGATATTGGATTACCTTGGGGGTGCCCTATGAACTATAAACTCTAAGCCTGTAATCCACTGTATATTCTCGGTTTCCATTTCATTGTCCATTCTCTCTTCCGTTTGATTCTCGATCATTGTGGGTACCCCATAATAACAAGTCTACTTCTTATCCCTTAACCCGAAGCCCACAATTCTCTACCCATGAAATCCCGTCACTGCTTCTGTGCTGGCCTCGGCCAGTGACGATGAGCAGCGCACCCGTCTCCTCCTGGTTCAGGGCCCTTAATAGAACCAAAAAAACATGGGGCCTAAGATTTAGGATTTAGGGCTCGGGATCTAGGATTTAGGGTTGAGGGTTCAGGGGTTTAAGAGCTATCTTGGGATGATCTTGGGGTTAGATAGGGATAGTGCCCCCAGACTGGGGAATGAAATTAGAAATGAAACATTAAGGGGACACCCGGGGTTATGAAGTGGTTTATAGGGATACTGAGCGGGGGCAGTATCCAAAATCTTACGTTCCTTCGTTTGCATGTTTCTGAAAAACCTACAAGTACATGCAGGCGACTATCCGGCAATTGAAACAGCAACGCGTTCTGGTGGCAAGGGGGTTTCCCGAAACAGGGATCTCCCTTGAACAAACATTATCCCAATCCTGTGCCTTGATTGGGATAGCCATACCCCACAAATGGAAACTATGAGCCTGTCATGGACTGGGCAGTTCGCGCAAATTCGAACCCTGCCTAGAATCGGATGAATTTTACAAACATCCATGGAATCTTTACATGAGCCATAGTCTAAACTCCCAGTCTCCGCTGTATAAAATTAATACTCCCCTATATACTCCCCTATAAAACCCCCTTTAAAAAGGAGTTTAGGCTATAGGTCACCAGGGACACACTTTGTAATCCGTCAATGCCCGAGAGCCCACGGCTTTCCTACATTAAAGACATGAGAGGTGTCAATGCACCTGGCCTTGCCCTTGGCATCGTCCAAGGCCAAGAGCACTGCTGCCTCCATGGATGGGGTTATAGAGGGTTTAGGGTTTATGTAGGGTTTCGGGTTTAGGGGTTGTATAGGGGGCTTAGGGTTTAGGGGTTATAGAGGGTTTAGGGTTTAGGGGTTATATGGGGTTTAGGGTTTAAGGGTTATATAGGGTTTAGGGTTTAGGGTTATATAGGGTTCAGGGTTTAGCGTGTTTTTAGGATTTAGAGTTTATATAATTAGGGATTATAGGGATAATGGAAAAATAGAAACTGCAAAAATCTACTTAAGTCTTGGGATGAACTTGGGGACCTTCAAACATGCCTCCTGACTTGTAAGCGCATCTCTTTAAACGCCTCGCGCAACAAGTACCTGGTGCTTGACAGGGAATGGAGGTATGGATCCCTATAGCAGTACCTAGATTCAATCGGCTGAAATAGTGACTCAATGATCCCTGTAACCCATTCCTCCGTTTCCTACGAAGCACCAGGCAAACCACTGTAGTCTTCTTAGACTTATAATAAAAACATCATTTCTGACAATTCCTTACGGTTATATTAAAACAAACATTCAAAAGTAATTTCTAAGGAGACTACAGACCGGGGATCACGTTCCATCTTGTTGCAAGAGCCTGCCTTTGCGGAGTCCGTATCCATTCCATGCAAGTCCAGCACCTCAGCCAGGGCTTCTCCAAACAAAGGTTTTCTGGGGATGTAAATACATAAATATAAATATGAATATAAATATATATATGTAGATATATATATATATATGGATGTTATTCTAATATTCTAGTGCCGATGCCCCAGCATTTGGGTTTCCTTGCGTGCACGGCTTCCCGCCGTCTTGTGCGCATGGGGATGTACATGCAATTCAGCATAAGCCCTACGTCCACTATAGCCAGTGTGGATAAGAAACTGAGTTTTTGTTGCGCCCGCCCTTGCGCGGGCTTGCGCGCACATGGGTTCTTTCAACCCCTCGCACAACCCTGATGCCACCCCATAGTCTTGCTACAAGAGACGAGGGCTTAGAACGGAATAGGGATTGTAACAGTAATATCGCAAGAGGGCTATGGTGTCCCTACTACTAACAGTGGCTCTGAATCTGGGATCCTCATACAGCTGATTCTCTAACCCCTGTTCCTGGGAACCCTGTCCTACTCACCTCAATAGTGCCACGCCCCTAAATTCAGCTACACTACAATCTCGTACATGGACTTTGCAGGATCTGAAGGTCCAAGAGGTGCTGAGATTGGCTGCTTTTTCTGTATCAGTTTGGGAGACTAAGGTGGGGTAATTAGGGGCAGAATCCCATGCTGAGCTCTTGAAGTCGGGTTGTGCCTGGTCATCCCGGGATGCATACGGGCTCTATGCGATTAGTTGGAAAACGAAGTATGCAGTGAGGAGTTGGAAGTATCCCTTGCCTGCGTGCTGTAGAAACAAAAGTGTTGGGCCTTGCCAGCATTTTCAGGGTATTTGTCTTGCTACTCTGTGTGCACTGAGCAAGAAAGCTTCGACCCTAAGCCTATCAGTATGCCTCAAGCCATATACCCTGAAGGCCCCTCTGCGCACAGAGCATGGCAAACTCCTCATAATCCTTAGGTGGCAAACTACAAGAGCCCAAATTTCAAATAATGACAATCATCATGTTCAGGCCTATGTGAGGTATCTTGGGCCATAGTAAAGCAACCGAACCAATAGTACTGCCAATCAGTCAGGCATCTACATCTCATGATCCCTACAAGCCTCGATAGTATCCCAGCTTACATTTCCTTGTCCATTTCTTGTCCACTGAATCCTTCACTATTCTACATATTCGGGCCCCTACTCACAGGCTCAGGGGACTTAGCAAATAGGCTATCAAAGGGTTTAGAAGCAGACTAACCAAACCTCAAACCGTAAGCCCCAGGTGAGTAATGTTTTTTGTGGTTGAACCTAGTAAGATAATATGCCTTATATAAAATACTATACCCAAAAGGAGGATATAATCTTGCTCTATATTGGGTACTGTAGTATCCCAAATAAAATAGTACTCACCCTAAACCGTACACCCTAAACCTTAAACCGTAAGGCCCAGGTAGGCCCTTCACGTGACCACCAGGTTGGTAGTCCGAGCCAGAGCCGTCAACCATCAGGCATCGCACGAGGTACTGCTTGACCTGTGCTTGGAGTTCCATATTCTGGGCGGGATATGGGCGGGGTTACATAGGGGATAAGGGAAAAGAAAAGGGAAACTACTATGTAGGGCTTAGGGTTTAAGGTCCAGGTGTTTGGGGTTGAGTGTTTAGGTAGATGTATTCTTAGCCAATGTTAACCCTTTTAGACCTACTTCTACTAACCTACGCAGAACTGTACCTGCAACGCAATTCAAAGCACTCTAAATCCTGAAATGTTGTGACTAGCTTACCTGGGTCAGAGGTACATTTACAAGTAGGTTCTAGAAGTGTTTAAGTCAACGGGGCACGCTAGGGACTCTAGAAATAATAGGATATGGGAAGCATCAGAAACAAGGGCACAACATGGCCGCCATCAGGGCTATATAGAGATAAGCGGGACTTTGACCCTAAATCTTCAGGTATCCAAACAACGGGAATCATGGTGCCAGGACGATGCTGGGTTGGGGGCACGAATTCGCACTGAGATCCATGATGTGATGTCGTTGAACTTCCCAACTTAACTTCCAGATGCTGATGCGTCTTATCTCTGCAGAAGAGGACTCTCATCATTAAGCCCTTTGGTCGTACCTCTGTGGCACCAAACCCAAATCAAGTGCCGGCCGCAAACCTTTATCCTAAATTAGGGGCCCCATTTTGGGGATCACCAGAATAAGCATTACTGTATCTTGGGGATTGGGGCCTATATGGAGATTACCAAATACCTTCATACCTCATATTTATGAGGGGCATGAAAAGCGAATGTCACGCAACCCACTCATATAAGGAGCCTGGTAGGTACATATTCCTACTATGCTCCGACGATATTTTGCTATATTCCTTTATCTTCCTTCCATATTCTTGAGGTTCCCTGTTTTGAGGATCCTGTTGAAGACCTTCGAACAATCCTGAACTTCCGACAACTATAAGCCCCAGGCCTCAACCTTTTTGTGTTCCTACCAAACGAAGGGAGGTCTGGCACCTAAGCCCTGAACCCCTAAACCCCCAGGCCCTAGACCCCTAAACCCCAATAAACCCCTAACCCTGGACCCCTAAGCCTTTAAACCCCAAAGCTCTACACTCTAAACCCCTTAACCTGCCTTCTGCAATCCTGGCTCTTCAGGCTCAGCAGGCATTGCTGCCTGCAGGCAGGAAGCACTTTCCCAGCAGAGGCCAGGGGTTAGTAGGGAATATGGGAAGGGTTTAGAATTTTAGCGGGTTTATATAAGGGTAAACAGGGTTTAGGGTCTAGGGTTTAGGGATATTACCCCCCGTTAATGGAGAATCATATAGAAATGAAATGGAAGCTGCGGCTTATATGGGTTTGTAGGATTTTTCGGGTTTCCCCAAAATAGGGCTCCCTTGAATGCGGATATAGGGCGAGATAAAGCTTAAAGGGATGAAAAGGGTTCAGAGTTTTCCACAATTAGGGGTCCCTTTTTGAGGTGCCCATAATGCATTATACTGGAGTCTGTATCGGGGTCCCCCTATTTTGGGAAACTGCTATCTATATAATTAGGAGAAAGTAAATTGTGTACTTCATCGGCCTAGGGGGTTCACCATGACAGGATAGGTAAATGTATTCGTCAATGTTCAGCGGGGGTGCTCTGAATCATCAGCAAAAACTCAGAATAGTTTTGGTTCCTCCTGGAATTGGCTACCGAGTAGGATTAGAGCGAGTAAGCCCCCAACAAACATGCTGAGAACGCCCTGGAGCTTAGACCCCTAGACTCCAAAGTTTCGAAACCCGATGGCTAGTGGGGAATAGGGAATACAATCCCTATATAATCCCTATTGTACCCCAAGTTTTTGGATCAGGCAGGCGGCGTTGTAGGTGGAGGCATCTGCATAGTGGCCGCGCGCTGGCCAATCTGTCTCCAAAGTATGCAAGGCAAGCTGCCACCTTGCTTTGAAGGATTTACGGTTAACGGTTAGGGTTTAGGGTTTAGGGTTTAGGGCTTAGGTTTTAGGATTTAGGGGTTTAGGGTTTGGGGTAGGGTTTAGGGCTGAAAGATTTGGGGTTTGGGTTCAAGGTGCTAGGTTGAGGGTCAAATCTAAGGTCTAATCTAAAGTGGGAGCGCGGAACCTTCATAAGGATGCTGTGTGTGTGCGTGCGTGTACAGAATTCTAAAGGTGGAGTATTGGAATTTGCCTGGCATGTATACAGAGTTCCGTCGCGTCTGTTCGCTATATACAGCGTAGGATTTCAGGCCCAAATTTGGCAACCGCAGTTAAGTACCGAAGCCTTTGTCTCTTACCAATCCGGACAACCAAGTGCTCTAGAGGTGCTTTGGAGGGCATTTTGGAATGGGCAAGGAGGAGGGCAGTACAAATTCTGGGTCATTCCCAAATACTTACGTATACAGTCAGCCAGAACAAGAGGTGATAGGAGCCGGGAGAATGACCTCAACCACATCCATAACACATCGCTGAAGGATTTTCTGCCAGAAATCTTTTCATAAATTTTCTCATTCCCCCTACAGTAACAGTTAAGTGTCCTCAAAGGGGTTTTCTTTCGGGGCCATTGCAATTCCTATCGCGTCTTGTGCTAACTGCAACTGAGTAAGGAGGAATGACCTACCCCATACGGATTTTTCCCAGCATTGGAGGTCGCTGTGTATTCCTAGATCAAGAATGATCCCGTGCAGGTCCACATCAAGGGTTGGGGCTACGGCTTGACGTCACACAAGAACGGCTAGAACCCTAAACCCCGCATTGCGTAGACCCTGCCTGGGGCCGCGGAGCAACTACTGGATTGCTGTTAAGGAACGTCAACTAAGATACAACAATAAGAATATTCTGCGATATAATGCAACTAACACGGTTTCCTCATTATGGAACTTAGTTGAAGTTCCTCAAAAGCACCACAGCAAGCCGTAAAAAGCGAGACCATACTCCTATATAATCCCTATATACGCCTATATGATTCCTACACGGCCCCTGTATATCCCATATGTAATCCCTGAATAATCCCTATATAGTAACAATCTCACGCCTGTAAACTCTTTTTGAACAGGCCTGAAACCTAAGATGAAGCCCCACCAGACTGGCCTTTGGTTAGCTAGGAAACAAGGAATGGATCCTTATAGTAATCCCTTTCTGAGCTACGGACTACAGTTAGGTTGGGGGGGGGACCTATAGGGCAATATACAGTGTTTTGGGGAGGGACCTATTAAGGAATATACCCGAACTTTAGTCCAGGGCTCAGATAACCCATTACAATATTTTTTATTTTTTCCATTCCTGCATTCCCAGCTGACCAAAGGCCACTAGGTTCCCCAGCAACACCATAATGATAAAGGTACCCTTTTTCCTAATGTTCAGCTTTAACAAGGAGACCCCATAATAAAAAAGGGAAAAAGGGTTTTACTGGGGTACCTAGGCCAGTAGATTAAGAGCCCGACTCCAAACTCTGGCAAAGTGAGCTGAACAGCAAGTTCGACGTGATGAGGCTGGGCTGCAGGTCGTGGGGCCTCTGGCTTTCAAGTATATCATCATTATTATTTGTTTATTACTATTACTTTTTGTATCTCTATCATTATTACTTTTCGATTGCTACTGCTAGTAATACTATCATTATTAGCACTTTCAAGAGTTTAGGGTTTTTAGGTTATAGGGTTTAGGGCCTCGATGATACTTCATATGAGCTACAGGCAACATTTCCCATGCAAAAGGAAATGGAAAAGAACATGGAAAATCAAATGACGCGTATAGGTGATTCTGAGGATTAATGTATCCCGTGTAATTCATGGATATGGGTTCCTCATTAGGGAACCCTAAACCCTACACCCTAAACCCTAAACCCTACACCCTAAACCCTAAACCCTAAACCAGAGTATGCTAAACCTGAAGGGGCTCCGAAAGTCCACTCTGAATGGTCCCTTGGTAAACCTAATATGGACGGTAGCTCGTATAGAGCTGTGTAAGGGCAGAACGCTATATAGGGAAGTCCATTGGAAGTTTACAGGGGTTATAAGGTGTATAGGGATCAGGGGATTACGTACACAGGGGGCTCAAAAAGGATTATGTGTAATCACAGGATTTTCATAGCCCATCCAAATCCTGATAATGGACACTCAAACAGAGACAGACATGGCCGATTAAATAGAAAAAGGGTGATGTAAGGCTCTAGGTTACTTGAGGTTTTTGGTAGTCCAAACCCCCATTACCTGAAAGAGTCACACGATAGCTAGAGTGGATTGGGGTAACCAGGCACTCTTATTGAATGAAGCGAATGCGGTGTTTCGTTGTGCATGTGGTTTTCTCAAACTGTTGGGTACCTCTGTGGGTACTTGTAATACAAGCCTCCTTGCTTCGCTGTATGTACGGGGGTCCTAAGTGTGTTGACCATCCTACAACATCTAAGTAGTCGCTTGCCCTTGTTTCTGAACACATCCCACCCACGCCTCAATACCAAACATGCTCCTCAACAGAAGGTCTCCTGCCTATCCTCCAAGCAATTAAACACGCCCCTTCCAGCTAGTGGTAGGGGAACCCTGTAGCCTTTTTTTTAATTCCCATGCTATCCATGAACGTCTAAGCAACCTTCCTGGAGTGTAAATGCACAGAACCTCCAGAAGAGGTCACGAATAGCATGCAAGGATTCCGTTGTCAAAGTGAGGGATGCTCATGATCAAGGGAGTTAGGAAAGTCTTTAGCTGGGCCAAAAAGATTGGGGTCGGTTGGCTTTCGCACTATACTCTAAACTCCTTAAAGGGGTCATATAGGGAATGAATTCTATAGGGGGGTATGAAGCGGAAAAAAAGGTGCTTACGTCGGTTTGCGTTGACAAGGCCCCGCATGGCTCTAGAACATATAGACATCTTCCCAAGTTGAAAGTCTGGCATACACTTTCTGTGAGTAGGTCTTTCATGGGTGGGTACCACAGCAGCCCCAAATAAAATGCACTCATGTGATGACTCTGAGCGAACTCCTGCCAACTCTACAATGAACAAGCACGAATCTGTGTTTGGCTGTAGTATTCTCCTCTAAGGAGCCTTAAACGATTGCAATGCAACTACTCGAGCTTCTACTCTTGATGGGCGTGACGAAAGCCCACATTTCTTAGAGGGCACCTGCCAGTCCTTGAATGATTAAGTCCATCATTGCATGTATATACAAGGAAAGTTGAAAGGATCCCAATAAAATTCCCATAGTCTCCGCTACAGCCTCCCAAGCAAGCATCGAGCCCATACGACCTCTCATGCAGGGGCAGTACACTTTCTTGGGCCGCTTCTGCTATTCCACATCTGTTTCTTGGGCAAGTGAAGCCAGGCCGCTTACAGCCTGCTATAACCTACCCTATAGACCTTAAACCCTAGAGCTCAGACCTAAGCCCCGAAACCCTTAAGCCCTAAACCCTAAACCCTAAAACAATATCCGAGCAGCGCTTTGCCCAAGTCCTCAACCAGGCCCACTGAAGCTTCCCATTGGGAAGCCATGGTACAGGCCTGGCAAGGAGCTTTTTGGGGTCCGAAGCCAGGAGCTAGGGTTCAGGGCTTAAAGGTGTAGGCTTTGGAGCTTTTTGGGATTCAAAACCACAAGCCCCATTCCCAACAAGTACGGAAGACGCCTGGAACTGTTCATAGAGGGAGCAAAACTTACCATGATATACGATTCAAGGCATTGTCTGCAATGAAGCGGTACTGTCCTCTCTAGGTGCTGCAAGGCCCCCTGAACCCTAAACCCTAAACTCTAAGCCCTAAAGCCTGAACCCTAAACCCTAGACCCTAAACCCTAAACCCTAAATCCCAAACCCTAAACCCTAAACCATGAACCCTAAACCCTAAACTCTACATCAGGAGGGGGTGCACCCCCCCCAGGGCCAGGAGCGCATACATTGGGGTGTTGGAATGCCCTGATACCAAAGACCTTGAGTTCTGATAGTATGCTAGAATGCAAAAGAGCTGTAGTTCAAACTCCGTAAAGAGGGTTACATGGGAGACTTTATAGAAAGTGTATTATAGGGCTTATTTAGAAGCATACTAGGGGTTAAGACTATAGCTCAAGTAATTTCCCATGTCTCATGTACTTAGGGTCATGCAGGATTTCAATTATCAACAGGATGAGGGAAGGTGTTGGTTTCAGTGTAAGCCTTACTTGGCCAGTTATCGGAAATGCCGACCTATAGGAGCTGCCAAAAATTCAAGTCTGTTTGTTAAGGGGAGCCAGGAAAGGACAGAACTTGGCTAACTCCGTCACTCAGAAGCGCATGCTGAAGTCTTGCTGGTGGTCTCTTCGTCTGAATAGCATAGTCTGACCAATGTATAAAACCATACATTCCCTGATGCATCCACCTATAGAAAGAAACATCCTTTAAACATACCACCAACCAGTGAACTGTAGAGCCCAACATCAGTCCGAGGTCTATTTGTGATACCTTCTTCCATAAGTATACAACGAATCTAAGACCATAAAATTGGATATCTTTTGGGCTCGTATGTTACGATCCCGATTAGCCTCTACTTTTAACCAGTTTCCAGTTCATTCTCGATTTTTTCTGTCACAGTTCTTTGGTTCTCCATCAAGTAAGACCCTATTCCAGGACCATAATATGGGACTGGTAGTTGTCTGGGTCCCTACAATGCACAATATTTCAACACCCTGATATATATCCCCACATGAACTCCATAAATCGCTAGAACCCTGGTGAGATGTTGTACTCTCACTAGATAGGCGGATCCCAAGTTTGCCCACAAATACGATAGTCCTTACTATAGGGACCCCAAAAGAGGTACCCCTAATTTTGGGACACCCTAAACCCTTAACCCTAAACCCCATATAACCCAATACCTATATATACATATGTATACATAACATATTTTTGGGAAGCCTCCATGTCAGAATTCCGGCCTGTAATGCCGTGTTCAAGAACATCGTGCTCAGCGGAAGTCCTCAGTGCACATTGCATGGTCCACACCTCACATTTAGGGTCTAGGGTTTAAGGTTTCGGGTGTAGGGTTAAGGGCTTCGGGATTAAGGTTTGTGGCTTAGGGTTTCTGGTGTAGTTCTAAACTCCTTAAAGGAGGCTATGTAAGGGATTATGTAGGGGACTAGTGTACCGGTTATTAAGGGGGATACTAGGAGTTTAGACTAGAGCTCATTTAGAAGCGTAAGCTATAAGGCACAGGGTTTAGGGTACCATCGCACTCTCCCATGCAAATGCAGTCTGATAGGTTGTACCCAGTGATGAAAGAGTTAAGACTACCAAATGTCAGATTTCTCTTGCTTTGCAGTTCCCCTATTCCCTTGAGAAAAATGAGAAATTACCCCACCTTCCCTAACCTCAACCTAAGCATTTGCACCTATTACAATCGGGCAAGCAAAAGCCAAGCAATACATAGCTCCGAGAAATCTGATTCCCACGGCCTCGATCTGACCCCAAACAGGCATGGAAGGAGTTTGGGGTCCTCCTTGAGAAAGGGATAGAAGTCTTTGTGGGGCCCTCTGTGGGCTTCCATATTAGTTTGGTGGAGTGTAGACCTTAAATCCCGCCTCTCCTGAACCTCAAGCCCTTCGTCCCACATCTCAAAGAAGAAGGGCCAGAATGGTTCCACGGATTATTCTTTATGAGGAAAGCCGAGTATACCAATACAACTCATTACAGGGATAACTATGGGACAGCATGAGACGTGTTTCAGACCCATTTATGGATGTTGGAGAGGGCAAGAACTCCGTTGATAAACTAAGCTTCACGATTAAATTGTCTGAGAGCCTCTAGCAAAACTTGCTGTCCCCAAAGACATCAAGAAAGAGCACCTAGACCCAGCCGAGAACGCTTGTTTAAATCGTCCTGATAAGTAAGAAACCCCAAGCCTAAGGCTCCAAACTCCCCAAACGAAAGCCCTGAACTCGAAAGCCACTGCCTTGGCTCCAAGCGCCCTGACCTCTCAGCCATGAAGACTAAAAGAGACATTGAAACAAAACACCCTTAACTTTAAACCCTTAGCCCCAAACCCAAAAGCCTCCGAACTTACGTGCCAACTCTCTGCCAAGAACTCCTTCGCCCCAAATCAGCAAACCCCCAAGCGTCTAAAACTTCAGCCCTGAAAAGGGTTCCTTGTTGGGATGTTACTGCAGGACCAGAATTTTAGATTTCTCAACGACCTTTAGTGAAGAATCATTATACACACACATATATATATATAAATATATTTGCATACATACATACATAGCAAGGGCCCAGTAAATCAATACGCCTACATCTCCCTGATATGCCGCTATTTTCTCCCAAACTCCCCTCGAAAGGGGCACACTGTCCCTGTTTATGGGTTTGGTGTTTACTCAAGCCTCCTGCAAGCCTCAACCCGTGAATCCTAAAGACTTAAAATTCCTGAATTGAAGACCCTGAAGCCCTAAACCCTTCAACATTATGCCCCTAAGCCCCGCAACCCTTAAGCCCTTAGCCCCTAAACCATAAGCCCCTAAACCCTTGAACCCCAACCCCTAAACCCCTAAACCCTCAACCCCTAAACCCCTAAGCCCCAAAGCCCTTCGTACCTAGCACACCCCTAGGTTGGCCCCTCAAACCCTTTGAAAAATGTTAATATACAGAGTCCCTTATTAAAGCCATCAGGGAAAATATCAAATATTCCAAAGGCCTACCCAGACCCCCAAAACAACGCAAGCCGAGGGTCCCCAGAGCCTGGCTTCCCCAAAGAGTCCCAGGGCAAAGGCCCAGCTCCCCTTTGATAGGCCTGGTCAGGGCTTTAAAATTCTTCATGGGAGCATATAAGGGTTTAGGGTTTATGGTTTAGGGGTGTAAGGTTCAGGGTTTTGGGGCTTGGGGTTCAGGAGTTTAGGGGTTTAGGAGGGCTTAAAGTCTATATGAGCTATAGTCTAAACTCCATAAAGGGGGTTATATAGGCGAGCATTATAGGGGTTATTAAGGGGGATACTAGGAGTTTAGACTATGGCTCATATGGGAGTACATAGGGGTTTAGGGTTTAGGGGTTTTGGGGTTTTGGGGTTTTGGGGTTTTGGGTTTTTGGGTTTAGGGTTTAGGGTTTAGGGGTTTAGGGGTTTTAGGGTTTAGGGGTTTAGGGGTTTAGGAGTTTAGGGGGTTTGGGGTTTAGGGTTATATAGGGATATACAG
>CAJNIZ010001406.1:2212-29079 GCA_905231905.1 Symbiodinium pilosum | reverse complement strand
AACCCTAAACACCCTGTTCCAACCCAAAACCCAAAACCCTAAATCCTAGTTTTTTCCCATTCCCCTAAGCCCTGGACCCAAGCAATCTGGTAGTTTCCATAAAGTTGGAACCCTAAACAGTTTAGGCAGCTCCCAAAATTAAAGTCCTTTTTTGGTACCCCTAAATATTATGGTGCCGGTGCCGTAATATGATCTATAAAGTGGCGCATATTTTTCAGAACAACCCATTTGGTAGTTTGCTATATGGAATGACAAGGGAGGCAGTCCGCTCTGATGCCCCTCGTTGAAGCTTATGCGCTGCGAAATTCAAGATCAGAATGCCTGGACACGAGGGCCGAGGATTTTGGGGTTCAGGGCTGGGCCTAAAACCCTAAACCCTGAGTTTAGATTGTGGGACTGTTGAGTTTAGGGTTAGGGTTGGAGGTATCTTTCGAAGCGTAAGGCTGATGGTTTTGGGGCGAGGGTGTCTGGGCAGTTATCGAGGATGATCTGCTAGTCACGATGAAGGCCTGACGAATACGATGCACAATTGAGTAGTAGCTTATCTGGGGATACACTAGTCTCGAGATCCGATAGAGAAGAAAATGATTGCCACTTCGAAATGAATTCTACATACTTGCTTCGTCCAACAACCACCCTAAAGTCTAAACCCTAGACCGCGTCATTCAATGCAATTCTGGAACCACACTGGCAGGCGTGCCGAAGACTAGCCCGGATCATGTAGCCAAGCCCCATGCCTATGCCCACAATGAGTAACCAGGTTATCTGTTGCAATGGACTTGTACAGGTGAACCTCAGAGTTCACTGAACCCTTGAATCCGTTCCAGGCAGGATTTTTCGCCGAACTCGGCGCCACCCGATCTGCTACTCGCTGTGGTTGTGCGCTGGATCAGTCTTTTCCAAACGAGTCGGGCTTACACTTTCAGATAGGGTTTCAGCGGTTTAGGGTTTAGGGTTTAGGGCCAATATAACCCCAATATAACCCTAATGTAACCCCAATATAAGCCTAATATAACCTAATATTACCAGCATGCAAACTCCAGAGCTTCTTGCTTTTAGAATAAGGTTTCAGTATAGTTTAGGTGAACATGTAGAGTTCCTTCAGACAATTGCCCGACAAATTAAGTTTGTCACCATACATCTGGGCCGTAGTCACTGTTGTCACAAACCGTAACACTTTGAGCTTAGTAGGGTCTAGGGTGTCACTGCTTTCGGACCTCGAACCTGCAAGAAAAAGTATTTGGGTCTTAGAGCGGCGTGTACAGTCGGCCTTTTTCATAGGAGAAATAGGCTTGACCACTCTGTAACATCCTGAGAAAGGAAGAATAACAATCTTATACCTTGGAAACTCCCTTCGCGAGGTATCGCAAGACGGACACACAACCCTCTTCTGTTTCTTCAGGACCCTACGATATCCATTTTCTGATCTCTCCGAAGACGGATAGGATGCTGCAACATCTCCCGAGCCTCTACCACTCCACAGAGATTCCACTCACCCAGTAATTACCTGGGCCCATGCGGGTCTGGATAGTTCTAAAGCCTAAACCCCAAATGGTACTGTAGCAGAGGTTTCCAGCTCAGATACCTGGACCCCTTAATTATGTAGGCTACTGTTGCCTGGCTTCCAGCTGGGACCCGCAGTTTTGGAATCTATCCCCTCTAAACCCTAAACCCTAAACTCTACCCCCTACCTCGAAATTGTTGGTTGCGGATTTATTTTGGGAACGGCTTTGCTAGGTTGTATGCTACGCGGTATGGCAAAAGCTCATTTGTGAAGTGGATGTCCGACATAGACCTGAAGGGTCCAGGTACCCAATATTTAGGTACATGGGATTTACGTAATAGTGCTTCTTTTGCAGGTTTTGGGCAGGTGTATGATTGTTGGGTACTTTGACCCTTAGGGTGGTTAGTGTTATCCACAACCCCTTCCAATAAATAGCCCTGAACCCTACTCCACCCCAAATTTCCAACCGGCAAGTCTCCACATCTCTAGATTGGCCTCCCCTCAAAGACCCCGAGATACATGAGTAGTATTCTATTTGGGGATACTATGGTACCCCATATAGAGTAAGATTATATCTTCCGTTTGGGTATAGTGTTTCAAATAAGGAATAGAACCTTACTAGGTTTAACCACCAAAACAAACGCTACTCACATGAGGTTTAGGGTTTAAGGTTCAGCTGTTAAGGTGAAAGAGTTAAACTTTAACGTTTCTGGGTTTACGGTCAAATATGGGGACTGCTGCAAATCCATGATCGGGGTCCCTGTGTAGTAAGGGTTGTCGGGGGGTAGCCTTGAGCTGCTGGATCCACAACTTCACAGAACTGCGGAGCTTTCCCGTGAACCCTGCGCTCCACACCTCGATTCCAAATCCCTAAACCCTACACCCTCAGCCTTGAATCCAAATGTCTACCCTAGCCGTACCCCCCTATGTAGTTCCTTTTGGGCACTCTATTCGATTCTAATCATTTTTTAAAAGCCATAACCAACCCAACAAGGAACGACATAGGAGCTGTTGGGGAATGCCTATAAAAATCCCAATCCGTAAGCCCAAAGAACACAACGACTTGAGATCCGGGGCCTTGCCACGGAGCAGTTGGCGGATGTACTGGGAGAGTTGAACAGTTGCACAAGATTTGGGTTCCTTAATCGGGAATACGGGAACGTAGTATACAGGGGTTATATAGGGATTATATGCCCTTATTCCCTGCTAAGAACCAGTAAGTTTTGATGCGGCAACTCTCCCAGCATAGCTTTCTAGGCCAAGTTATGTCTGGGCTCTCCAGCACTGCCTGACGCAGAGGTCTTGGGCAGGAACAGCATGTTGCATCAGTATTATTGGTATTGTTAATACATACAGATATAGATATTATTGTTATCATTGTGACTGTTATTACTATTATTTGATAATCTTCTTCATCAGGAAGCAGTACTGTCATGAGCAATCATAGCTAGCCGGGAGAGTCAGAATACTATTCGCAATGCTATTGCCAAACCTAGTCATGTAGACCCGTGATGAATAACTAAACGCGGTCCCCTCAATAGGGATTATAATCGTGATCTTGATGTTACGGCCCTTAAAAGGAGAGGGTTCATTAATCACAGGTTTGCATTAGTCGCCACGAAGATAATGACGATCCCAACTGGCAGTAGTCGTCTATCCCAACTTGTTGCACATTAGCTCCGCTCTGGCTCGTAATAGGACAGGTAGGACAAACCCATGCTCACCGGGTTTAGGGTTTAGGTCTTAGCCTGTTATGACTAGTGTGTTTTTGTTTCATAACACTACAGTAGTGTTTCATGATTTACTTCCCCAGGTAAAGGCCGATTGTCCAAGATATGTGTTCACGTTCATGCTTGCGCAGGTGTGCAGGGCTACACCGACTAACCATGAGCCACAGTGAGGACTCTTAAAATGACGCTAAGCTTGGGACACCACGGATGTCAATTGATTATGAGGCGTTTGTATTTAGGTGTCTTTGTTGAGCATTTTTGGGACACCATTTCTAGAAACGCCTTTTAACACTGCAATGACCACACAATTCCTTCTGTACCTAGCAGAACGGCACGGAGAACAAAGGCAAGCCCCCCGATCAAGAAGGTCCCGCTCAACGGACTTTAGGGTTTAGGATTTAGGGTGTGTTTTCCTGAGGGCCCAAGGACCCAAATAGTAGGGTTTTAGGGCCCAAATACTATAATATTAATGGTACCAGAAATCCTATTATTTGGGTCCTTGGACCCTCAGGGTTTTGCAACTTCGCAGACCCCAACAACGAGCATCCGCAAACCCAAAGCTGTAAACAACACATGCATAATCACGGTTCGTGACAGCCACATACCCAGTCCCCCTAAAGGATCCAAAAAATGGACTTCCCCAAAATGGCTCCATTACTACATAGGGGAACCTAGGAGATTATTCAGGGGTTCCATTTTTTGCATCCTTTAGGGGGTCTGGGTACAACCCCACCAAGTAAGCTTTCCAGCTTCGGTTCCCCCAGTCATAAGTAAGTCTATTAGCGCAGTCGTTGGAAGTTGCAAGCACGAGACATGAACCTGCGTACACCAGCTTGCACCCTGAGCCCCCAAACCCGGAACCTTTAACCCCCTAACCCTAAACCCTAAACCCTATACTATAGTAGTTTCCATTTTCTTTTCCATTATCCCCATTAGACCCTAAAACCCCTAAACCCTAGCTCAGCACCAAAGAAAGCTCTTGAATCCTCAACCATACTGCCGATAAGCTGCCCTCAATTGGAGAGCCCGACGTGCCAGTAGGTCGACAACGCACACAAATGTCTCTGCTCTTGGGACCGTGATTTGGGATTCTGGGTACAGGATGCAATTACAGAGTGCAATAGAGAATTTAGACCTTTAAGTTATACTATCGAGGGTTTCGGTTGAGTTTCGCGCCAGCCCACGATTAATTCGCGGTATAGTAGGATCGAAAATACGTTGGCCTGAATCAAACTGCCTTTATCCCTTGTGGTCGCTTTAAGTGGGTGGGGCTGAACCCAGCAATACAAAAGCCTAAACGCTCCAGTTATGCAAAGAATGTTCAGGTTAGAGGGGTATAGGTAGAAGACCCTAATGGTCCAAGTGCCCAAATGACAGCGAATTCGAGCCCAAATACCATAAAGTGCGTGGTTTGTGTGTTCAAGCATCAAACCCTAAACCCTAAACCCATCCTATTTGGGTTCCTGCACCCTGCAGAGAAGGGCGGTATAATAAACCCTAAACCCTAAACCCTAAACCTTAAGTAGAGGGTCAAGTCCCTCGCTTGGCCAAGAGCAGAGTAGCACGGCCTGCCCGGCAGTTCCTCAGAGTTGGGAAAAGAGTGAGCCTTTAAAAGGGCTACCTGGACCGCAAAAGTATGTAAAATACAAACCTTTATGGCCATTATTATGGGCTTATGGCTATTATTTTACATACTTTTGGGGTTTAGGTAGGGATCAGGCTTTAGGCGGCTTAGGCTTTCGGGTTTCGGCTTTAGGGTCAGCCTTCGGAACTTAATTTAAGTTACTATATTGGGGCAACCCTATTATTCACTATATATACCCATTATGGTAACTTAATTTAAGTTCCTTAACAGCAACCCAGAAGCGTGAGCCCTTAAACGGGTTAGGGATCAGTCTTTAGGCGGCTTAGGCTTTAGGGTTTAGGCTTTATAAGTGTTTAGGCTTTAGTGTTTAGGCTTTAGGGTTTAGGCTTTGGGGTTAGGCTTTAGGGTTTTGGGTTCACGGCAAGGAAATTTCACGCGCGTAGTTTCCCCCACTAGCCTCATAAAGCCCTATGTAAATAACATGCAAGGGTATCCACCCGGAGACCACAGTGTCAAAGCGCTGGGTCCCAGGTGGCTGAGCTGTTGGCCGGAGGCCCGAAGCCCTTAACCTGACACCACAGTAGTTGAGGCTCTGCTTGTCCTACTCTTCCTGGATGCTGACACCTAGGGTCTCAGGTTTGTGTGTATAATGTAGAAGTTTGAACAGGTGCTAGCATTGATCCCTAACAACAAGGCTGCGTAGCTATAGTATCATCTATCCTGCAGCCTTACTCAAGTTAAGCAATTCAGCTGCCTCATTCCTCCATGACTACAACCTACCAGCAGCAAATCGGTAGCCCACAAACCTGTTTGTAGTCTGATCATCACCCTAAACTCGCGAGAAAACAAATTTATGGCGGAGGGCTCAAATTAGCGTGTCAGGCCTTTCGATTCAGTAATCAGCCAGCGTACAACTTGGACCCTGTCTTCCAAGCATGATGCCCTGAACCCTAAGTCCTAAACCCTCGAAAGTTGAATCAATCCCAAACCCTAAAGCTCTAAATCCCAGAGCCCTAAACCCTACACCCTTGTGTAACCCCAAATGCTTAATCCTAAATCCGAAAGCATGCGTTCGGGACTTCCTTGCGCAGCAATGGCTTTGTCGAGCACTTCTGCACCCCGGCCGACTTCTCCACAGGCATTTATTTGCAACGTGATATGAGCTATAGTCTGATCTCCATAGATGGGGTTATTTGGATTGTATAGGGTTCAGGGTTTAGGGTCTGAACTCCTTAAAGCGGGTTATATAGGGGATTGTATAAGGGACTACGTACTCTAGGGGATATTTTTTAGGGGGATACTAGGAGTTTAGACCATGGCTCATATGAGGCATGGTTTTGCTAGAGGTTCATAGGGATAAGAATGCTTGTTTAGGGTTTCGGGGTATATGAGTTAGGTTTATATCATGGGATTTTGGCAAGAGTATATAGCTGTTCTGGGAAAGATTGGTGCGTGTATCCACTTTGTGTCCAGTTTTGGGGGGACTATTGACAGAGATCACACCATATATGAGGATATCATGAGTCTACACTATGCGATCCAAAGGTTCTCCTTTAAGTAGCCGTGATGAGCCCGTAGAGGGTGTTTGTGCAACCAGCAAGAAACATTCTGGATTTCCTGGTAAAGGTAGGGTTGTGGCTCCTCTAAGCAATACCTAGACGCTCACGAGACCTAGTATGCAGGCTATAAACCCTATGTAGATCCTGATTACTAAGTCCCCTGAGCCTCACGAAGCCTGCCTACACTGCACCCTTCTAAGGCCTCGCCTCAATCTGCCTTAGCCAGAGGCGGAATCCCAAAAAGCCCTAAAGCGCCTAAGCCCAAAACACGAACGCCTATACCCCAAGCCCCAAACTCTAAACCCTAAACCCATCAGCCCGAAATCCTAAACCCTAAAGCTCTTGAGTTTTAAGCCCCCATCATGCAAGGTTCCAGGTGGTGGGCCAGCCTCCAGTGTGGCGAAATCGCACCCGCTGGAGAAAGGCCCCGACTCGAACTTACGGGTCAAGCTATCTGTTGGCTTAAGGTTTAGGTTTTAGGTTTTAGTGTTTGGGGTTTGAAGTTGCGGGTTTCAGCTTAAGGGTTTTCGGTTGAGGGTTCAGGACTGAAAAGATTTAGGGTTCATTGTTTGGGGTTTAAGGTTTAGGGCTTAGGAATTCGCTTTTATGGTTCAAGGTTCTTGGTTTAGGCTTCCTACAAGGGCCTAAATAATCACCAGCATTCCTTGTATCGTGGTATCGGGCACTTCGAAAACCGTTCCAAACAGTATCCGTAATTTTCTAGGCTTGTACATAGTCTTGTACATCTTGTACATTACACAGTTTAGGGCTTAGTTGGTTTATCTTCTGCTCCCAACATGTAGAAGCCAAAGAATTTACCAACCCTTGCATAGCTACAGTACCTCAAGCAAACCTCAGAGAACTAGTTGCTGCAGGTTTGTTCGATTCTCTTTGGGAATTGTTGAAAATGATGTTTTGCTTGGGTCTGAACAGAAGGTTTTTTGTGAGTGTATAGCGGGGACCCTAGTGATGGAATCCATAGTGACTGGAGTCGCTATGAGGGCTGCTCCGGAACCCTGCATCATCCCGCAATCCCCGGAAAAGCGTTTGGGAACTTGCAAGGCGTCAATCATGAACACTGGCGAATCGAACACACGCCGGAGCAGCATGTGCCCTGGCCTCCTCAGCTGACTGGTGGGTAGTAGGGAATAAGGGAATATCATCCCTGCAATGTACACATATATATAAGTATATATCTGTATTTGTTTTTTCCGCCTTATTCCCTACTAAACCCCACTAGTGAGTAAGGGCAACGTACAGATTATTGGCTTCAGTTTAGGGTGCGGTGTCTCGACTTGGGGTCTCCCCTAAACCCTAGGCGCTTGGGTTCAGGGCGTTGAGGAGTTCAGGCATTGAGGTCTTAGGTCTGCAGGTGTAAGGGGAAGGTGTTTAGGCCAAAAAACCAAGCTGCCAAGACCTGAGCCTTAAATCCTAAACTGTGAATGTGAAGCCGAAACACCCTAAACCCTAAACGGTAGCAAAAAATACGTAACGTTGTCAATCCAGAGCCGACATTTTTCTTCAGGGTCTAAGTGCTAGGGCTTCTGGTTATAGGGTTTAGGGAAAACTGGATCCCCAAAATATTGCAATTCCTTGTGGTAGGAATATAACAGGTGGTGCAAGATTTCCTCCATCTAAACCCTAAACTTTAGACATGGTCCCAATTCATTAGAACACAGGGCAGCCAAACACGCTTGACCTACTTGGAGGTTCAGGGTTTAGGGTTCAGGGTTTAGGATTTAGGGTTGAGGGTTTAGGGTTAGAAGGATTTAGGGTTGAGGGTTTAGGGTTAGGGTGATTTCAACCCCATGAAAGTTCTACTTTAACCTAAGTCGAAGTCCCTTAAGTTCCCTAGTATGGTTCTACTTGAGGTATGAGTACCAGGTTTAGTTGGGTCGGTTATGGTTGGCGTTATGATTAAATTAATGTAGACCCACGATTAATAAACATCCTCCCTTCAAGGGCCTTAATATTAGGCCCCATTATAATACCTATCAATGGGAGGGGGTTTGTTTATCTTATGATTGGCCCGAACTTTCAGCCACCGAACACCCCTTCTTACTATCAATTCTCATACATACCCAAGAGGAGTTCGCCACCAAGGCTCTGTCCAGTGCTTCAGAACTTCAGAACAGATTGGGGTTTGTGTATTTCTGGGGTCTACCCACACTGTTGCGTGCGCTAGCGTTTTTCAGTAGGCACCCCTCCTGTAGGGTTTTTGACATCATTAACCTTCGCAACTGCATAAAGCTCGGTTCAACACCACATGGAGAATCTGAACTGGTCCTTGCATGAGCATACGTAGGGTTATTCGCTCGGTGAGAAAGTACCTGTACCTAAACCCCTCAACCCTAACCCCCTAAACTTAAAACCTAGATCTTAATCACGAGATCTTATTAGTTGGTGCTCCCTGGGAAGCCAACGTCGCCAAAAGAAATCCTGAAATCTTAGGTGCACAAGCATCAAGGCCATTGTTCTCACGGTTGTTGGGACTTTTCCTCCACGAGCTACATGCCCTGCTCTAGTATCTAGTATACTCAGCCTCAGCCGAAACAACCGACCCCAAACCTTGTGTATAACCGTACCCCCCATGAGCCGCCAGACAATTCGGGGAGCCCAGTATCCAATAGTTACGGGATACATCCTAGATGATCATCGGATCCCGAATATGATTCTAGGGATATTCCTGAAACAAAGTGCTTCTATAAGCCACTTGGAAAACAAGGCTTCCGTGCCGTTTTTCATTTGATTCTTCATTTTGCGAGTATTGAGCTAGCTGTGTCGTAATCCCAGCAAGATCACAAATACAATTCAAAGCCTCGACCTTAAACCCTGCAACCCTTGCCGGAAACCCTACAAAAACAAGTGCCTTAAACACCCGTTACCAATATTGTTTAAAACATATGCCTTCTTTACAGTAAGGGAGACCCTCAATCCTCAAAACCCTAAGCCTGCGGATAGTGGGCCCTTTGGCAAGGTCTTAGAGACAGGCCTTGGAGCCCTGCAGAGCCTCGGCCCTCATTGGGTGGTTGTCAAAATTATGGTCCCTTTTTGGGTCCCTATTATAATACGGCCCCTAATATATAGGGCACCCAAAAAGGGACCATCATTTTGATAACCACCCAGTTGGGTTGAGGGTTTGGGGTTTAGGGTTTAGGGTGCGAGGTGGAAGAGGGGTGGGTTGAGGGTTTCGGCTCTAGGGTGTCGGGTTCAGGGCTTGGGGTTTAGGGGTTTAAGCAGTAAAGCCTGAACCCTAGGGTGTGGGGTTCAGGGCTTGCGGTTTAAGCGTTTAAGGTGTGGACTTGGCTTCTATCATGCAAATGCATACGTCCCGCTGTTCTGCTACCCTGTGGCTATCTGTGGTTTAAATGCGTTTAGTACTCCGCTTTATCAAAGCCATGTCCAATACCTGTATGGGAAATTTGGGCTGTAAGTTATCCCCTGAGCCCTAAACCGCATCCCAAACACGCAGAAATCCATTAAGCTTGAAGACACGCAGCTTCAGGTTGCCCTTGGCCTGCTTTGAATGGGTTGAGGGTTTACGGTTAAAGGTTTAGGATTTAAGCTTCAGGGTTTAAGGTTTAGGGTTGAATGTGTTGGGTTTAGGGCTTAAGGTCCAGGGTTCGACTCTATGGTGGCATCAGCCTCCCAAATTTAATGGCCCATGCTTTGGACCTCAAAAGCCAATGCTCAGGCTTCAAGCTGACTGGTTTGGCTTCAGGGTTTAGGGTTTAGTACCATTTGGCACAACTTAATAGCACTTGCTGACAAGAAGAGTCCAAGCCCCACTCGTTGGGACATCTTTCCCCAACACGAAGATGTGATCTCAAAAAGGAGGCCATCAAGATTACTGGCCTTTTAAGCACGGGGGCTACATCGGGTTCTAGGTTAGTTTGCGGTGACTATGATTTGAGCCGCTAACCAAAAGCCCGGACCCAGCTGTTGGTTCGATGTCAGGTTCAAATGAGCTACAGTCTAAACTGCTTAGAGGGGGGTGTTTGTACGGGGTTTTATAGGACAGCGTTGTACGGGTTCTTAAGGGGGATACTAGGAGTTTAGACCATAGCTCAGATAACTGTCGAACTCAAGCTCATGGCGTGGAAAGTTCGCACTAGCTGGTAGGGGCCTTGGAACTTACAACCCCTAAGCCCTCAATGATAGAGTAGAGGTCTTATTGTAAGCTGAAAGCGCGAAGCTCTAAACCCTAGGCCCTAAAGCCTGAAATGCGAACCATAAACAATGTCGTAGTTTCCATATCTCTTCCCATTGCGTGTATATGATTCTACACATCCTTCTATCTTGCTTTCTGATTGCAGTTTCTCGAAATAGGGGGCCTCTGATATAGACCCCAAAACGCTACAATCCTCATTATAGGGACGCCCAAAAATCCATTTTGGGAGACCAGGATCCTTTCACAGGAACCACGAAAAAACCCTAAATCCTAATTTCGGCAAATTCTCAAAGACTAAGCGAGGGCGGCGTTGCCTCCAGACTCACCTCCCAGCGTAAAGCTGCAGTCGCCGCTGGCTGAGATTCATGATTTAGGGTTTAAGGCGATTTAGAGTTTTTAGTTTGGAGGTTTCAGGGTTTAGGCTTTAGGCTTCAGGGTGTAGGGTTTAGAGGTTTTGGGGTTTAGAGTGTGGGTTGGGTCGATCTCCCTTAGTACAGTAGCTATCCTCAGTACTTAGAGAAGTTTATCCAGGGGGCATGCTGACTGTTTCTATTCCTTATGCTAACTGTTTCTGTAAGGGGGATGACCTAAGGTTTATATACAAGGTTTAGAGGATCTGAGGCAACTTTACCAGGACCCTCTAAAGAGGAAGGGTTTAGGGCTTAGGGCTTAGAATTGATGGGTTTGGGTCGGATTTTTGTTTAGGTGTAGTTTGTAAGCTATGATTTAGCATGCAATCCACTCTTGCAAATCTGGGTACGGTCTAGGGTGCAGACGTTGGAGTTTAGGATCCACGCGGTTAGGGTTTCAGGACTGTGGGTCTTTAGGAAGACAGCCCCCTAAATTCGGAAGTCTATCTAAGAGATGCGTGAGGGTCTTCTGAGTTCGTGTGGACCTGAGCTACGCAATGTGAGTCCCGCATAGCCGCAGCCCACGCCACTAAAACTAAAAACTTAAAAAAAATCCAGCAGTCGTAATGCAAGTCAACTAAGGCATGTAGCAAAAGTCACATTCGGGTACCTATAGTCCTGAATTAACAATGTTACCAGTTCAGGATCTACCTTAGATCAGATTAGGGTATGGTCCTAAGTTAACATTTCACAAATTGAGGAACATACCTCAAGTCACGTTAGGACATAGCCCTGAATTAATTTCGTTACCAACTTAAGGAATATACCCTAAATCAGACTAGCGTATATTCCGTGGTAAACCTAAACCCTGAGCCCTAAACCTTAGTTAAGGTATACTGGGCAATCTGGGCTCAGAGCAGGCTGAGTCTGAGGCTATCACTTGCCCAACATCTGGAAGCCAAGAGTCAAAATCCTAAGAGCGGTTAAGGTTCAGGGTCTGGGGCTAAGGGTTCCGGGCTCAGAGGTAAGCTCTTAACTGGCTTAGGGTTTAGAGTTAAGGATCCTGAGCCAAGAACTCTGAGCCCAAAAACGAAATCCCAGGCCATGAGCCAAACTTCAACCTATAGTTTCCCCCTGAAGTAGATAGAATACGCGGTATATGGGGATCTTATTAGGGGGGCCTAAAGGCTGTAAACCTCAGCCCTATAAGCCATAAGAACTACACACTACACCGCACTTTACACACCGCAGCTCGAACCCTAGCCTGTATCCCACAAGCCGAAAAACAAATCTCGGACCCAAAACCCTAGACCACCCAAATCCTGCGAGATCTAAACTCCCCAAACCTGAAACTCACAAGACTCGCTAGACGCTGTACTCAAAATTCCACAAAGCCCTTGAACCTCCTTAAACTTCTATACCTGGGTTTTCTTTTTCATTATACTATTTTCACAAAGTTCCTTAACAGCACTTGTCAGGGGCAGGCCCCGGGTTCTGCGTGCCTCCTTCTTCGAAAGGCTGCAGGACGGAAGTGTCGAGTTGACTCTCGGCGGGCCTTGTAGACTTGCGTTGACGCTTGGGCTTGAGGGTTTTAGGCTTTCAGGAATCGGGGTTCAGGGTTTAAGGTTTGGGTCTTGGATTTAGGGTTTAGGGTTTGGGGGCTCCGAGTTTTGGATTTTCTTACCTGCGCTTAAAGGGAGGCTTGCATGGGGAAGGGTCTATATGCATTATTCTAGGCCAATCTGTGAGCCACTGTTCATGTCAGCTTTAATAAGTTAACAGCTAACGGACACTTAACAATGGATATAGGGTTCTGCCTTGTAGTTTAGTAAAGTCCTTCCTCTATTCCTTGAAAGGGAACCCATGTCCATTAACTATCCGGGCAAAATGACCTAAACCCTATAAACTTTGTGGGCATCCTCTCCCCCGCAAGCCCTCAAGCGCCTCAGGGTTTGGCGGGGCTTTCGGGGGTTGGGGCTTTAGGGTTTTGAGCTTGCGGTTGTTGCTTAGGGATCGGGAAGGGGGGAATTTCAGAGCTGAATGCTTTGGTCCTTCTGGGTCGAGGGTGGTTTTGAGGCCGTGTTGTTTCATAGCCCCGAGAGTTTGGAGTTTGGAACGAACCACCCCCAAACCAAAACCCTTCAATCCTGAATCAAACACGGGTGACGAGTTGCTAGTTCTTCTGTGGTCTATAAAGTTTGTCTTTGAGAAGGCTGTTGGGGCTATCAGGTTGCAGGGGGGTGGGTTGCAGGGTGCCGGGTGTGCAGGGTCTATAGGAATTCATTCGGTGACCACCCATCCTGAACTCAGTTAGTAGACGTCCTTGCTCAAAACGAGGTTGCTGTTAAGGAATCTAAATTAAGTTACTATATTCAGGAAACCCTATGATGTACTATTTATGTGTGTATATATATATACATTATGCTAACTTAACTTAAGTTCCTTAAAAGCCACCCAGGAAAGGCATGATCCTGGCAACCTCTCTTACTTGTGTCAAGACACGCATGCAGCCTTGAATTAGTTTTTTTCTGTTGGGGCTCGCGTTATGTCCTGTGCTACCCTACTTGCTCCCTCTCCGCACCCTCCCTGGGAACGACTAATTTACTTAATTTGCGGTTACCCCAAACCTTAAACCGTTAACACCCAGTAAACGGTAAACCTCAAATCTCAGCCCGGCGCACCGCCCCCAGAGCTGGAGCCCTACACCAATCCCTGAACCCTGAGCCCCCAAATCCGACTTCAGACTTCAAATCCTTAACCCTAATCCCTACCTGGACCCCAAAAGTAGGTAAAATCATGGCCCAAAAAGGCAATCATTGTACATGCTTTGGGGGTTCAGGTAAACCCTTAAACCCTAAACCATAAACCCTAACCCCTAAAGACCCCCAAGCCCTCACATCTTCCGAGGAAGGCATGCCCTCCAAGCGACGTGGCAGCGGCACAAGGCTGGCAAGAAAGGTTTGGAGGATTGGGTTTTGGGCTAAAGGTTTAGGGCTTAGGTTTTGGTTGGGGCTTTAGGTTTTGGGGTTTAGAAAGGTTTGGAGGATCTTGGGTTGGGGTTTTCAGTTCAAGATTCAGGGTTACGGGTTTTACGCGGCAGTACAGCTCGGATGTTTATGAGTGTGAGCGGTTGAAGTAGGGGTTTCGGCGGTTTATTGACCTGGGGTTTATGGCTTAAAGTTTGGAAGGCCTCTTGAGTTAGGGTTAATGTCAGTGCTTTCCACTTTTCCACGCCCACATGCAGGAAACATGGGAAGATCCTCATGCAAAGAAACCCTATCTCCTATGAAATGGGTCCTTCATAAGGATCTGCCCTGGAGATCCCAGCGCCCAACAAGGCTGCGCAAGAAAGACGTGGCGGTTTCCCAAAATCAGGGATACCTTTTTTGTGGTCCTTCATTTAGGGAAACTACCATGTGTGTTAAAGCGGTTGAGGGTCCGAGGGTTTTTTGGCCTTGGGTTTAGGACCTCAGGATCGTAGTTTATTGCTTACTGGTTTAGGTTAGCCGTGTTTAGGGTCTGCAGAGAGGAAGCATCGATTGAGAAGCCTCCTTGCTTGTACAAGGAATCTGCCCCTGCGTCCATCAACCCAAAAGCCTGTTTCAATTGCTCTGCAGCCAACGGAAGAACATATCTGTGTCATCGTTGGATATGTTCGTAATGTCCATCTAGAGTGAAACTCAATCATCAGCTAGCAGCCCTAGTTTGCCAGCAAACCTCAATCAGCAACTCATATAATTGAAGTTACTGAAAACTTGTTTGATCATGGGTTCCTTAGCCACACCTACGCTACTCCCCCGCCTCCCCCGAGGTCCGTCCTGTTTTGGCGTTAGGCGTTACTGCAAACTCTTCTTAAGCACTCAAAGGAGATCACGCGCTACCGCTACGCCCTGAAAACTACAGCCCTACAGTCATCCTTACTTGGAACACAAAATAACCTTAACACAACCTCTACTATCCCTTGTGCTTTAGAGGCAGGGCTGTATGCCACAAAGTGAAGGTGATTTGAAGCACCCTTAACCCCTGAAGGTTTTGCAAAGAACCCTAAACTTCAAAAACCCTAAACCCTGAAGCTGATTTGAAGAGCCCCAAATCGTAACTAGAACCTGAACCCCAAACCCTAACCCCCTGAAACCCTGAAACCCTAAACCCTAAACGCTAGCCCCTGAAGGTGATTTGAAGAAGATGACCTTGAACCAGCTGCTCTCACTTCGCATCATCACGCAGGGCTTTCCAACCACAAGTGTTGGCCTCTTCGTTGGCATTTGAGCTAGGGGTCTAGGGTTTAGGGGTTAGGGTCTAAACTCCTTAAAGGGGGTTATGTCAGGGGATCTTATAGGGAGCATTATAGTGGTTATTAAGGGGGATGCGAGGAGTTTACACCATGGCTCATCTGGCGGTTTCCGAGGATCAGGGGCTCCCTTTGTTAAACAATAATCTATTGCAATCGGATTTCTATTGGGTGCATGCATTTCGAGTCCCCCCCCCATGTTGGGACTTCAAGGTTTACACTCCCCCAAACTAACATGGAAACCCATATAGCCCCCCCTTTAAAGGCACTGTAGTCTTTATAGGGCCCTTTTTGGGTTTCCATGTTAGTTTCCGGGAGGGTAGGGTTCCCTAAGCTCTAAACCGAAGTTTCAAAAAGTAGACTTCGCCTTTGAGGACCTACGTTGTGCAATTCCCTAAAAAAGGGTTTAGGGTTTAAGGTTTAGGGTTTAGGGTTTAGGGCAATTTCAGCTTGGTTTTTCAGAAGCATTCAGGATACCGACTAGCGGCTCTTAGAATGCGTGTATCGATTCTGGAAAGCACGTTAGTGCTTTAGCCCTTCCCTCGAAAGATAATTGAATCCCACTTTTCAAAACTACCTGGACAATCCCAAATCCCAGGAAAGATGTCTTGCAACCATCACAAAAAGTGGGTAAGTGAGCTGTGAGGATGAGTGCTTTTAGGAGGTTTAGGAAATCGCCAAACTCCTCAGGCATGGTGGCTGTCTGGAAACCCTGAAGATAAACAGGACTTGAATGGGGACCCCAAACAGGGAACCTCAAGAATATAGTAGGAATATTTTCGAAGTTACTTGCCAGCGTCCTTATATTCCTGTTTTATTCCGACTGTGTTCTTGAGCTTCCCTGTTTGGGATCCCCATTGGAGTCCTTCTGTAGTCGCCCACACCTCAACTTGGCCCCTTAAGGCCCGAAACCCTCAACACCTTTCTCGCCAAAGGGTCCAACTAGTGGGATCACGCCAGATTTAGGTATATCACCCGACTAATGGAGAATCAGAGGGACAAGAACAGGGAAATGACATGGGAGCTTCATAGAGTTGATGCTAAACTTCCTGCATGCCTGTGAGTGCCTTATACCTTCGGCATTTTGCTGGAGTTTAGTCGACTAATGTCTTGAAGGATATCTTATGAACACTGTGTACAAGTACAATTAATCCCTCGGCCCTGAACCCTAAACCGTGTATACTTGGGCCGCAAGGTTACCATGTCAGCTCCTGTCATGCCCCAGTGAACGAGGTAACCGTTCAGCGTGGATTGTGGAATGTAGAAGGGCGGGAAATGGCACAAACATATCTATCTATGATCTATAGTCTGAACTCCTTCAGGGGGCTTTCATAGGGGAGTATTCCATGGGTTCATAAAGGGGGCGCTAGGAGTTTAGACTATAGCGCATGTATATACATATATATATATATGTATATATATATATACACATACATATGTTTGTGCATATGTATATATATATATATTTATATTATATAGATGTGTACATCTACGTGTATAAAGAGAGTATGCGCATGGTGTCCACTTAAAGGAACCGTCAATCGAATGCTACCTTATAGATTATGTGTGTGCTAGGAAATTTGTGGTCCGCCAGCCAGTCATGGATCCAAAAAAATGGGGTTGGGGTTTAGGGGGGTCCAAATACTCAATAATCTTATAGTTACTCAACAGTACCACACTTACTATTGCCAAAAATCCCAAGTACCTAATTCTTGGGTATTTTGAACCCTTAGGGTTGGAGTTTTCCTAAATTTTGGCGCACCGTTTTCGGGCGTAGCTGCACAACAGGAATTATTGCGTGGGGGGTTATGTTGGGGTCCGCTTATGTTATGGAAATTCTTATTTAGAGGTTCATGGGACGTAGCAGCCGCTCCTAAGTCCGAAGTTTTCTTAACTTTATGTATAGGTTTGGGTTTTAGGGTTTAGGGTTGGGGGGTTGGCCACATGTAGCCTGCCCCGATTCTAGGTAGGGTTGTAGTCTCAGGTAAGAACAGACACTATAACCACCATGAACTTTAAAGTAAACCCACGATTGTTCAGGTGCCTTCACAGTGCATAGCAGTTTCCTTGCGGCGCTATCTGCGGAGTTGTTGCGCGGCCTTCAACTTTTGTTGAGGGGTTTTAGGGGTAGATTCTGAAAGGCATTCTTGCTTTGACATGGAGAGTTCGGGACTTCAGGTCTTCGAGTTCTGGGATGTCTTCAAATCAATGGGTTGCTTTCTGGGGCTTTTTCAATACCCGCAGCAGTCTTTAGAGTGTTCCGGCTGGGCTCTTGGTTCGGCACAGCTACAGTCCGCAAGAGAGATTTTATGGTCTCGGCGAACGATTCATATGAGCTATAAACTCCTTAAAGGGGGTTATATAGGGGTATACTATAGGGCTTATTAAGGGGGATACTAGGAGTTTCGACTATAGCTCAATGTCTTGCAGACTTTTCATGAATCTGCTGAGTATAGGATGCAGGTACTGATCTCATCGCACATGTGTAATTACCAGTATCACATCGAGTTGCGCTTGCATGGCATTTCCAAAGAGACCACATCGCGTCTGCTTGTCTAGTCGCTATGCCATACACATAATCAGGTCGCCAGTGAATGCGACTTTTCCAAACCTCAAACAGGCCTACACCCAAAACCCCAAAAACCCAAACCTCCCTCAACAATTGTATCAGAGCTCAAAGCACGGCTGACCACCATAACACGTTCTCTACTAGCATTTTTCTTCCGAAGTTAGTGGACATTTCCCAAGAAGTCAGGGATGAACAGCTGCTTACTATACTTCCACGGTGAACGGCCAAAAAGTTATTTGTGGGAGGGATCCCGGGCAGATGGAGTCAGTAGTCCCTGGATTTGAACTATAGTCTAATCTCCTGAAAAGGGGTTATATGGGGGAGTATATAGGGGATTACTTTTGGCACTATTAAGGGGGATACCAGGAGTTGAGACTATGGCTCATCGGGGGCGGGGGTCCGTGGGACGTTGTTTGAGTGGAGGTAGTCCAGGATGTTATGATTGATAGTATGTACTCAGGGCCTGGTCCCTAAACCCAAAACCATCAACAACCAGGCCCCTAAGTAAACTTTAGCCCCCAAACCCGATGCAACACGGAACCCTAAACCCTAAACCCCGGAATCCCAGATCCTGCGCCCTAAGCTCAAGGGGATCTGGTTCTTGTCGAAGCACAGGTTTCAAAAGATCGGTGAACGAGCCCTGGGAGATAAAGCGCAGGAGGTCACAAGGCTCGCTTTCAAGGATTGGGTTTCAGATTCTCTTTCGGGTAGTTTTCTGGGAGTTATCACTTTCAGGATTAGGGGTCAGGGTCATGAATGTCGGCTATATGGCTAGGGGCCAATCCCCTGGCATTCCCAGGCTCTCAATGTGGGGCTTCCTTGTTCCTCTGCACTGTCCATACACTACTTATATACCCCAACTATGACAAGGCTGCAAAGCTCTGGCTATACGTGGCTACTGGGTCCCAGGAACCACCAAGCATGTGGTTCGTTCAGCTTTCCTTCTGAGGCTTGTGACTAGTAGAGGCTGAAGGAATGGACAAGAAATGGAGCTTGCCATATTATGGGGATCCGCGGCGCGCAACTTGTAAGAGAAAGGACGGCAATACCCGTAGCCAGCTCCTGTGCTTCTGGGCCCTACGCTACATCTGGGTTCGTTGGAAGCAGTAGCTAGTCGTTTCCCATAAAAAGCCCAATCAGGAATGTGACGCTGCATGTTTAAGTACATCCCACAGAGGGCCCAGACATCCTGCCAGAATGGTAGCTGACTATCCCCTCCGGTTGTTCGCCGTGACCCTTGCCGAAGTTTAATGTGACCACATGGAAAAGAAACACGCTTGCAATAATTTGGGTTGCTGTTAAGGAACTTGAATTAAGACAGCAGAAGAGGGGTACATAGCAAAGAATATACCTCAGTTTAAGATCCTTAACAGCATTCCAGTAATGCCTCCTACTAGCTACATGACAATATCCGGTCTCTTTACTATCCCAACCGCCACTGAACCCCAAATGCTAGTCCCACTAGATCGTCGAACCCGAAGTTTCGGGGGCTTTTTAGCAGAAAACCCGGATCGCCCTGGGGGATCATGAAAGTGATTAGTCCCTCCTGGAAAATGAATGCTCACGGTATTGCCGTAAGAGAAGTCCAGTACTCTTTAATCAGGAACATTCGTATCATCCATGATCCAAGTGTGCAAGCGCTCTGAGAATGATTTGAGGCTATTGTTTCAGTCTTGTCACTTGAGTCGTTCTTTGGAGTTGTGGCACCTTCTCAGTACGTCGGGATTTCCTTCGCTCCTTGTTTGCTGTCCCTCAAGGCTTGGTGGTGGATTTGCATCACCTCAACTGCGCCGAGAGCTTTATCTCAGAGATACCACTTGGCGGCACGCTTGGCGCATCGTGTGCCGTTCCTCAGGGTTCTGGTGTATGATGACGCGTGCCACCTGGCAGCTATGGCGCAGGCCAACAGAAAGTGCTCAGCCAGGGCTGCGCGCCTGGCCGATGCATCTTCAATCATCTTCATATTTAATTGATGATTTTGATGTGCCGGGCCACACTGGCCACTGGCGCAGAGGGCGCTGCCTCCCGTCCATCGAGGCAAATCGAGCGGTTCCCCGCAGACATTACTGAGAGTGTGAACACACCTTCTCATCTTTGGGCCACACCGTCCACCACCCACGGGCCAGTGGTTCTCAGATCTAGCCTTCTATGAGATGGTCGATGTTCATAATCGTGGAGGCTTGCGAGCTGGCGCGGATCGCCAATGGGTGGCCAGCATTTGCAGCTTCCGCCTTACTGACATTCTGTGTAGTTGAAATGATAAATCATGGCTTACAAAATGGACCATCCCCCAAGAAGTGTCCCTATAGAAAATCATCCCATCAAATTCACCCGTCTTCGAGATGCAGCATTCCAACTAACATTAGGACATCGCCTCAATGCCTTCCGTGCCAGTTCGCCGCATCTGCGCATGCCGAGAAGCGTCGCTACCTGAAGTGATGTGCCGCGATCAGGTGACATATTGCCCTGAGGCCCGACGCAGCATCCTGAATTAGATGCCGGCTGATGCAACCTCAGCCTCTTACCTACATTGCTGCTATGCTAGCTTCATCCGGCGCAACACCCACCCTGATGCCTTCTGAGGCCCCACAAGGCCACCCTACCATCCCAGATGTACGTGCAGCGGGATTCCGCGAATTGGCTACAGCTTATATCTATGGCCTGGACTATGAAATCAGCAGGATTGCACCTGGCATTGTTGGATGCGGGCCCCGCAACCAACCACCGACTAGCGATGCACTGGCCAGGCCACTGACCACCAGCCGCTTGCTCACTTAACACCCGCCAGCGGACCCCAGGCCCAGCCAGCCAGCCAGGTCCGCCCAACCGGCAACCACCAGCCCCCGAGAATAATTTGATCGCCTCTGAGAACCCTACACCCAAGACCCAAAACCCTTTGAACCCGTTACACCCTAAACTCTTCAAACTCTTTGAACCCTCAACCCCTGAAACCCTAAACCCTTCAGACTCTACACCTTAAGCCCCCGACCCTACACGATTTAAGCTCTCAACCCTCTACACTCTAAACCCTTTCAACCCTACACCCTGAACCCTTTCAACCCTAAACTGAAGCCTTAACATGGTCGTGTAACAGGCGGCGATTGGAGACCGTAGGGTCTCGTCTCGTCCAGTGCCAGACTCCCGGATGTCCGTTCAGGGTTTACGTACGCGGTTCGCGGCTTCCAGGGTTTAGGGATTGTTTAGGGCGACTCGGGTTCATAAGGTTCAGGGACTAGGAAGAACGGCTGAGGATTTCGGACTCAGGTATTAGCAAGAATATGTTGGGGCTTAGGCTTAGGGCTTGGGATGTAGGGCTAAGAGATCGCATTTTGGCTGCAGGAACACGAGGGTTGAATTAGGTTTAGTATTTACGAAGGGGTTCTGACTCAGAATTAGGGTTTAGGATTTAAGGATTGGGATTTGAGGTGTTGCATGTAGGATTCATGCCCAACGGGTTCGGGTTAAGGATGTATATGTAGAGCTTGGGTTAAGGAGTTATGGTTTAGGGGTTTTTCGTCAGGTGTTGGTTTTACTTTTAGGTTTCAAGTTTTCGTCTTCTTCCAGTAGTGGGAGCAACTATTCGTATTTCTGGTCTTTTGGCTACCCAGGTAGACGCTAAACCACGCCAAAGTAAGCCTTCAACCTGAATGTTCAGTAATATTGAGGCTTACTTTGTTGTTCCCTTCCCCCAAATTCCAAACCCTAGCTAGCATGGTAGCCTCCATTTTCTTTTCTTTGATTCGAAGCCCTACTGATACAGCAGCTTGAAGTTTCTGTCAATCCCCGTGAGGCTTAAACCCGAAATAGCATGGCAGCTTCCAGTTTTGTCTCCAATTTTGTAAATATGCCCTCAAATCCTAGCAGCTGTCATTTTCGCTCCTATTCTTCCAAACCCTATACCCCTTGTCATCGACTGTTCGTTGCTGAGCTACTAGAGGAGGATTCTCGTTCCCCATGGGAGTGGCATCAAGGATGGCAGTTATTTTTCAACAATAATGCGGTAGCCTTTTTTCGTTTCAATTCCATTCCGCCGAAACCCCACATATCGACTGATATCTCCGTACATGTTACGAACTCCCCTACATATCGATCTTTCTCCATCTGTAACGTCTCCCTTTACCCCCAACCCCTTTCAGCTTCGAATTAAACCCTAAACCCCATAAATCCTTAACCCTAGACCCCCTAAACCCCCAAAACCCTAAACCCTAAACCCATGCACACAAAATCTCATAAACCCTAAACCTCCTAAACCCCTAAACCTTAAACCCTAATCCCTAAACCCAAACCTCCTAAACCCAAAGCCCCTGAGCCCCTAAGCCTTGGGTCTTCTGAGGCCTTGGTGCCTCGCAGTTAATTTCTCCGAACTCCCCGAAGCCGCCGCAGCGCTGGCTCACCGCCTTGGAGGTGCAAAAGGGTTTAGGGTTTAGGAATTAGGGTTTCAGGTGTAGGAATTAGGGTTTAGGGATGTTTAGGGTTTAGAAATTAGGGTTTAGGGTTTAGGAATTAGGGTTTAGGGTGTAGGAATTAGGGTTTAGGGTTTAGGGTTTAGGAATTAGGGTTTAGGAATTAGAGTCTAGAGTTTAGGGAAAATTTGCCAATGTTATGGTTCCATATTCTTTGAATTACTATGGTCTATGGTACGTCAAATGGACCTCAAAATGATATTGGTAAATATTTCGGCCCTTGTAGTCCTGCAATTACTTCGAGGTTTAGGGTTCCGGGGTTGGGGTTTAGGGCTTAAAGTTTGTTTGGGGTCATGTGGGTTTTAAGGTTTTGCATTTTAAGATTCGAAAGAAGTTGGAGGCCTGAGTATTTGCTGATTTAGAGGCTTACGCCCACCAGGCAATCCCACAGGCAGTTGATGAGCATTATACAGGGCTTCTATGGACAGTATGTGGGTTTCATTTTGATTTTTATGGGAGACTTGGGATTTGGGGTTCAGGGCTTGGGGTTTAAGGTTCAGGGTTTAGAGCCTGGCTTTTCGCGATTAGGTTTAGGCTAGCGTTTAGAGTTTAGGCCCAATGAGCAGCTCAGATGTTTCGGGCAGGATTTATCGTCCTTAATTAAGCCATGCCTCTGAACTTTGAATCCTGCGACCTCAGCTGCAGATGCTCTGAAGATACCCAAGGCAGCCCTAAACCCTATGGCTTGGGATTCACAATTTAGTCTTCGGACCCCCAAAAGCCTTACGCCCTGTGACCCCTAATCGCTAACACACACACACACATCTTACTGACCCTTAGTAGGGGATACGGGAACATTTATATGTGGGGTGTATTTGGGGATTATAAGCCCTTAAACTCTGAACCTTCATCTTAGTAGTCTTAGTAGCTGGGTAGGTACACTTTACACTTTTGGGGTTCTTATATTCCCATTAGAATAAAAAGTTTACACTTTTTAGGGCCAGGGAACTCAGCAACTAGGTTATTCCCTTACGAGAACCAGCAAGTTAAAGAAGCCGAGGAGGAATGGCCTGGCTCAGGCACGCAGGGCTGAAATGCTCGGTTGTTGTTACGGAAGCCTAAGGGTCCAAGTACCTAATAATCATATACTTACCCAAAACCTATATTATAAGTACTACTACCCAAAACCCAAATACCTAATTATTGGGTACTTGGACCCTGTGGGGAATTTAATTTAAGTCACGATATTGGGGGGGTATAGCATAGGGGTTGGGGTATAGGGTTAAGGGTTTAGAAATTCAATGTAGGTTACTTTAATGGGGAAGCCATATTAATCACTACATATACCCATTATGGTAACATAGTTTAGATCCCCTAACAGCAACTCAGCTTGTCAAGGTTTTGGGGTTGGCCCGCTTGGGCCTGGGTGCGGGGTTTACTGTCGGGCTATGCCTGCAAATTTGGGATTAAATATTAAACTGTAGGCAACCAAGGTGTAAGCCTGTGGAACCAGAATACCTTTTCAGGACCTAGACGTGAGACTCTACAACATCTGAAGCTGAATTTGGGCTCACTTGAAGGAGGATTCTACACAAGAGACTTTTCAAAATTATGGGTCTTCTTTTGGCTTGGGGAGTCCTATAGGAAGGATCATCGTAGTTGAGAGAGGCAACATTCTGAGGGGGACCCTGTTTTTGGAGATGCCTATGTGAAGTGATTGGGCTCCATCTAGTGCAAGGGTAGGGAGAGGGGTCAACAGCGTCGGCTTGGATCTGTTGACGCCTGCACGGGTTGGCTCGTTTGAGGCCTGCATCTCTTAAGCACCTTTTCAGGGTAATCCCTAAACCCTAAACCCTAAACCCTTTCTCCTTCTTTGGAACACGGCGGATGGAGGAATCCCTGGACCACTTAGGATCCCTTCTGTTCCGTCCCAGAGGGTCCATGTACCCAATTATTAGGTACTTGGGTTTTGGGTAATAGTAATTATAGTACAGGTTTTGGGTAAGTATATGATTATTAGGTACTTGGACCCTTAGGGTGTAATTCCAACGGTAGTCTGGGGCAAGTCTGTCGACGATTTTCGTAGCCATGTGTGCAGGGAGTGGAATGTTTGATGCCAGAGGACATAGACAGGATCAAGAATAAGCATCAACCCAAATGGTGCTTCATATGGTGAAGGGTAGTGAAGGACGTCCTGTGAGTTTTGTGAGCTAGTTCAAATTGGCTGGATAGGGTTCGTGGTTTAGGGTATTTTCTGATCCTACAGGGCATGCTGAGTGCTTGTGGCCTTTAGATCTTCATTCGTCTCTGCGCTTGCTGCATTTAGGTCTTCACCGTAAACCGTAAGCCTAAGATATGAACGACCGGAAACAAACCTTATAGAGTTTTTGACTATTTAAGGCTGACTCAAAGCACTTCAAGGCGCTCACATTCCAATCTAGCAGACCCCTGTAGTGCCAAAGTATGTCCGAAGAGTAGGGTCCCTATGTAAGTTCCTGAAAAGCCGCCCTTGTTTTGAGAAAGCTCCAAATCCTAGGTACACCAAACCCCTCTCAAGAGTGCAAGACACGTTGAGACGACTTTGAGTCCTAGAAACCCTAAACCCCCCAGCGAGGAACCCTTTGTTTTCTGGATTGCTTTTAAGGAAATTATGTGAGTGTAGTAAGGAAACCCACTATTTATTATATACCCATATTATGGTATTTCAACTTCCGTCCTAAACCCTAAACCCTGAACCACAGCCCAGTCTTGGGAAGTGCCAGGCTTTATGTTGGCGGACCTTGATGCCTTGCAGGCGCAGACCTTACAAGGCCCTTGGGACCCAGGACCCCAAAAATTTAGGCTTTAGGGTTTATCTAGGGGCTATATAGGGATTGTAATGGGGTTTATGGTTTTGGGGAAATATATACTCCCATTGTTGCTGTATTTTTCATTTATTGTCCAATGATAGGCTCCTTGGGTCCCCGAATATGGTCATGTGGGTATAGAAGTACCCGTGATAATGGGGGTCTCTTAGTGGGGTGAGGCATTGTGTTTCCCTAGGAATTCTTGTGCACAATTCAATTCTTGCGTAATACACACCAAAAATCCTAAACTGAAAGCCGAACAAGCTCTTTTTGGGGAGGGTTCCAGGGCAGAGGGCACGTGAGGTTGAGGCATTGGGATTCAGAAGTGCCAGTTTAAGGTTTAGGGTTCACGATTGAGGGTTTTATTTCAGGCTTATGCAGGCTTATGGGTATGAGGGTGAGTCTGGGATGAGGTGGAAGATGGGAGCGTGGGTTAAAGGTGTGAGGGTTCCGAAGTGCGGCCTGAAAATGGCACTGCAGACCCTAAACCCTAAACCCTAACCTTAGACCCTAAACCCTAAACCAAAGAACCCTAACCTTAGGCTCTAAACCCTAAACCGCAGCGTGAGGCCTTGGTGGTCAAGGAATCCTATAGCTATGCACCTTTGAAGGGTGTTAGGGGGGATGGGTGGACAAACCCGAAACCTCTCAACCCGCAACCATACATAGTTCGCTTTGAGTACTCCATTTTACTCCCGAAGCTATTCCTTTCGTACCTCTCTCCTTGAAGCACCCGCTCTGAAAACCCCAGACCCTAAACCCCGCACCCTAAGCCCCAAACCCCAAACCTTAAAAACCCAGACCCTTCATAAAGCTCTAAAGCCCCAAGCCCTAAACCCCAAACTTTAAGCTTGGTCCTCCTGCTGATGCAGGATCGTGGTCTACTGAAGGAGCCTAGACACTCACGGCTTGTATAGGGGGTACATAGCAATACATACGCTTTAGGGGTTTAGGGGCCAGGTAATTTATTATACTTCGGTAACAACAGAGAATCTAATGGAAACAACGAAAAATGAAACGCAAACAGGCTTTATGTCGGGGCCTATGTGAACAGTTACAAATATCATGCTCCTGGATTCCTTGTAGAAATACCGTAGAGGGCACCGTAAATCGACTTCAACATTAGTAGCAATTCTTCAAGCCCATACAGTACCTAGGGCCGGTATGGGGCTATTAGATTTAGGGTTTATGCTTACGTAGGGTTCGTAAAACAAGGACTGGGGATGTCCTCCAGATGATAGTTTCTTATCTTTTTTTTCTCGACTACCTTTTTCCCAGTTATTGTGTGTGAACGTTCCATGGCAGACAGCGAGAACAGCAAGCATTTTTGTCTTTCCTAGAACTTAAGGTATGTAGGGTGGGTGCCGGGTTCCTCTATCAACAGTCAGGGACTTCGGCTGACTTTGAGCAGTTCACCCCTGGGACGAGCATTGCCATGGTCTGATGCCCGGTTTTTGCAGGTTTTCAAAAGCATGGTCCCGTTTAAGGCACCCTAAACCCAAAACTGCGTGGGTTTAGGGTGTGTGTAGGGTAGGGGACGAGTTAAATTGGAAACCCAATTGGGAGGAAAAAGCGATCGCCTGCAGATAGACAATTACTGTGGTGCTGGGAAGGCACTTACATCAAGTTGGCATACCCAGGATACATAGGGAAAACGGTTTTCGCCCTATTTAAAAGAATCTGAAGTTCTTCAACACCAGCCCAGGACTTGCGATGTCGAGAGCAGAGTGTCTACCTATAGAGTAGCTTTTGCAACTATACAAGCGGGGTTTTGGAATGGTATCTTTAGCAGCTCAGACCACAAGATAGTCGTAAAGCTACATGCTCGCAAGAATGCTAAAGCCCTAAACCCCAAACCC
>CAJNIZ010001405.1:9551-29084 GCA_905231905.1 Symbiodinium pilosum | reverse complement strand
CAAGTTTGGAGCCCGACAAGGTCTACTTAAGGTCTTAAGGTCCATCGGCAAAAATCAAGGGGTGACGATAACATATTTTTCCGGCCCGAAATATCCCGATTTTACTAGATTTCCTTCTACTTGTACTACTGGTCCTACGAGCTGGACTACCTAGTCCTACCGCCACCCCCGTCATTTATTATTGCGAACCCCCCCCCTTCCATAAGCCCAAATCGCAAAACAAGTTGTGGGGGGGGAGAAATATTATTGTCATGCTTACATTCCTTTGGAACAAGTACTGCAAAGCTAAAATGCGGACAATGCAACCTAGAGCATCGCTTGCAGCTGGAGCAACATGGTCTAAGTCCCTTGTCCACCCCCACTCTAGCTCGCCATAGGCAGCAAGATCCACAAATCAAATCTAGCCGCATGCGCAAACACATCCCTTTAAGTGGCTCTGGTTGCCACACACCTTCCTGACATTCGTGGGAGCCGAACAGCCTCCAGTTGGACGGTCGCTTCGTGAAACCTGGGTGTACCCTAAACCCGACGTGAGCACGAAACCTGAACTCAGAGATGCAGCAGTCGTGGAAAACTCAAGTTCCGCTAGTAGGGGACGGAATAACCACGTTGCAAAAACATTGCAGAGTACCAAGATAGAGGCAGAGAGGTTAGTCAGGCTTGTGGGAAACTTTACACTCGTCATAGAGTATCTAACCTCAGTGCCTTTGTCTGTGCAATTCTCTGCATGCAACGTTACACCAGGTGCCACAACCATCCAACCAAACGAATCCGGCTCAAGTTCCAGATCCCCCCTTTGTAGTCCACCTCACACTGCTACTGAAATTTGTAAAAACTGCGATTCTAGCTGTCTCTTCGAAGAAGAGAAATCCACAAGGACCGCCAAATGGGGGCGTTAGTGAGAACTCATAAATAGCTTCGTACTGAAAGCCCTTCATGTGCGCACATCTGACATTCCCTTGTGGCCTGCTGAGACACTGAGGCTATGGGCACCATGTTCGGTATCATGCTTTGCTTCACTCTGCTTACTCCACATAGGTTCACATAGCAGAAACTTTAGGGTTTAAGGTCCAGAGTTGTGGATCTGGGCGTCTACGTCCCCTCGACCATCAAGCACTGCAAAAGAAATAAGGGAAGTGCTCTCAGGAAATACATGGTTCAGCATCGGAAAGAAATTCGCTCCAGTCTTTTTTGCAATCCTAAGCAAAGATGGCGTGGCATCAGGAGGCCGCGCGAGCGATAGCTTGGTTTAGGGTTATGGTTCAGGGTTTCTCGGCGAAGTGTTGAAATGTGGATGCCTTCCTTTCTAGACTCCTACAAGCTTGGGTGCGGTCCACTTCCAAGCTAAACTCTGATCCCACCACTTTCCCGAAGATGTTTACTGTAAAGCTGGCTGTGATCCCAGTGCGGCGTAGTTGCGTTTTCTGCCAGATTCCTTTGAAGGTAACTTACTCGCAGGTCAGATAGAACGTGGGTTCACGATGATTCACACCACACGCCACTGGGGTCATGTATAGGCAGCATGGGTCGGCGCAAGGGTTCTTTGCAAAGCCTCTACAGACATCTACATGTCTATGTACATGCGAACTGATGTTTATTTCGTTTTGGGGTCACAAGAACGTGTTCCCGCGTTCACGATCAATTTTGTATGGAGAAATCCGACCAGGCCTTCCTTAACGCCATGAAGATAAACATTCTGTTCCAGTATGACAAAAGTACATAGGTCCAGCATGACCAAAAAAACACAGTTTACTGAGCCCCTGGCAATCTATCCCAAATCATCCAACACATACATTCTTTTGGTAGAAAAGGAAGAGGGTATAGGACAATTTGGTTCAATATAACATTCAGCAAGTAGCACATGCAGAGCCATCTGCCACTGTGTAGACTTGCCACCTGGCACGTGCAAGCAGTGTAGCACGTCTAGCTTGGGACCTGAGGGCGGAGCTCCAAGTTGGGTCTTTTAGACCTTAGAAACAAGAAGATGAGCTCCAACAGGGCTGCTAGTTTGGACACGCGAGGATCATACTCTGTCCCAGAGCAGCTACAGTATCTTGGGAATACTTACGGCCTTATGGCACTTATGGTTTGGGGGCGTGGTGGCGTTTGGATTGTGGACCCCTCTGCACGTTGGATTGTTGGGAGTTACCCATTTGGTCATGCAAGGAAAACAATTGCGAACAGTTCCACCCCCGATGCTATCCGTCCCGACGCATTCAGGAAAACAACTTGGGCGCGAATTCCAGCAATAACAAATCCTCAAAGCCAGAACCTGATCTGCCCTCAGCCCCGAATCCTATAGCCAAAGTACCAAAAGTCGCCAGCACTTCTTGCCTGGTGAACCCATGAGCTCTGGCATCTGCACAGGAAAAGCATACAAACACACAAATACCATGGACCCTAGAGAGAAAAGAGTCCCGGGTCCAACTTTCGGGTTGTCGTGACTAGAACCCCGCAGCAGCAATGATGCAGAGATACACACTCGATGGTAGCTTGTTGGCGCATTTGGCACAATACATTATCTAAATGCACGGCAACTGCACAGTGGCTTGCGCCAACAATTCAGGTAAGTACCTGGGTGAAATCAATAAGCACAGTGCGCCCGTAGCATTGAGGGAGATCCTGGTGCTAGTCTGAAAAGAGACGGTGGTCAACATTGTGAGATTGCTAGTGGATGCAAACCAGACTGCGTGGCGAGCTGCAAGCGTTGATGGCAGAACTGAAAACTCCAGGAGCGACAGGCAGCTTTGATGACACCAGGTCCTGAGGGAGACATTTCAGTCACTGGGAATCACGTAAAGTTGTATGCTGAGCAGACCACATTTGAGGGGGATTCCACAAGCACTCAGGAATAATTCCACTCTTCAATCTCAAGCTCTGCACCTTAACCACTGTCCTCAAAGAGCAAAATTGCCCAGCCCCACATCGCAGATGTCGCACACGCATGAACGGCAGCGCTGTAGTTGACTGCCTGGAGAAGATAATCAACTGCATTATGTGTTAAAAGGCTTTTTCACCAGGGAGGCATATTCCAACACGGAGTGAAACCTTTATTCTTTCCAGAATGCTTGTACAAGTTAGATGAAGTTACCAGTAATCTTAGGCGAATAGCAAGCAGCATGGAAGATCATTGTGATAAACCCAATTACCCTTTGCTTGAATGTCAAACAGCCGCGTCCCCTACCTCAGCTGTTCGAGCGTAATCAGTTGATGCGACAAAGGAACAATTACATGGGGGAAACAGATTGAACAAGGCAAGCCGTATGCCATAAACCCTTTACTCTCAACATGTCAAAATGCATTTGGCTGGAGTCTGCGGCATCCAGCATCTGCAAGGAGAAACAGAGCCAGCCCCCACTCTCCACCTTCTCAGGGCTTAAGGGTTTAGCAGCTAAGCTTAAGTGTTCGCACTCGATGTAGAAACTTTTAATAGAATTTGTCGCGGTAGTGGTGGTGGCTACACAGCGGCCGGAGCAAGCGCTGGTGCTGGTGCCGGTGTGCCGGTGCTGGTTGCCGGTGCACCGATGCCCCTGCTGGTGCTGTTGGTGCCGGTGGTGATGCTGCGGGTGCTCGTGTTGGTGGTGGTGGAGGCGGTGATGGTGGTGGCGGGAGGCGGTGGCGGTGGGCGGTAGCGGTGGCCGGCGGCGCTGGAGGCGGCGGTGGCGGCGCTGTGGTGGCGGTGGTGATGGTGACGTTGGTGCTGATGGCGCTGAGGGTAATGACGGTTGTGACGGTGGTGACGGTGGTGACGGTGCAAGGTGGGCGGCCGTGAGGGCGGCGGTGGTAATTGTCGTGATGGTGGTGATCACTGCACGGAGCTAATGTTAAAACAAAACGAAGAGAACTTCCTATTTGCGTGCAGTTTGGATGCGTTGTGGGGCACCTGTGGAGCTGAAGCTGGTGAATCAGAGAATGGGCGCCAAATGCTGTCAAGCTTTGTGAGACAAATTCCGCATGTTTGCCCGACTTCCTGGAACCCCACCGTTCAAACAAGCCAAGTCCTGACTCGTGGTAACCTTTACACGTGCTGATTTGCAAGAAGCGATGCTGCAGCATAGGTCACTTCAGGACCCATCATTGTTGCGTGGCTTGGAAAAAAAACATGGGCTACATTGACAAGCATGTTTCGCTGCGACCGCGCTTTTGTGCAGAGTCTGCGTGCGTAATGCCATTCTGGTTCCCAAACTTGCTCATCTTGCCATGCCCCATCCTGAGCCTGAACCATATCTGGGATTCGCATCGTTGCCATTTTCAGCTGTACATGGGTTCCTCAAACTACACACCGAACAAGGAGCCAGACCTCTTGCGCAGGCACCAATGGCAGATGTCAGGGTGATCTCGTCCCACTGTAAGTTTTTTGCAGCCATGCGCTCAAGAAGGTGCATGGCAGTCGCCCATGCTCCTGCCTTGGTCGAGACTTCTGAGTCACGCTGTAGGCTGCGGAATGTTGCGGGCGTTGGGTTTTTGGCTTTGAAGAACCAGGTCGAGCGTGAGGTTCATCATGGTGCGTTGATGTGAAGATTTAACTGACTGAAGAATAAAGTAGGGGCCAAACTTCCTTAAGTGGCAGCCGCAACTGTGCGTACATGGACCCGCTGCACAGTCAACAAACCGCTCCGCAAGGAGCTCGAACTTGAGAAGAGTAAGGATTAAATGCGAGAGCCCGAAATCCAAGCCTTTAAAGAAGGCTCGCCAGAAAAGCATGGACGAAAGTCTTAGCCCCAACATCTTCAACACGTAACATTTGGGTCTTCAAAGTTTGGAGGTCTTCAAGGTGCAAAACATCTTCGCCTTTGCACAAGGAACCAAGAACGGGGCATGTAGGCCGCAAGAAGCTTCTACTCCGTCTCCTCATGCTTTTCTCCCTATGTCTAGGACTTTGTTGAGCTCCTTGACGGCATCAAACTCCCGTCCAAGAGGCCTGAACCCAAATCTGTCTGAGGACTTTAAATGCGTGCGATCTTCACCACTGAGCCGAACTGAAGGTTTAGCTCCTGTAGTATTTCATGACACGAGTGTAGGTACAACAAACCCTGGACTCCCCGAAGACCTCGTAGTTTGGGGTTGTGGTTGTAGTGCGCTTGAGGCCAAACCTTCAACCCTCACAAGGAAACTTTCAGCATCCTTGAGTTTCTTTAACCAAAAAAACCCCCAAAATCCCAAGAACCCGAGAACTCTACCAATCCCAGCCGAAAGCCTGCAAGCCTAAGCCTAAGCCCTTGCCGGCCTTCTCACAGGCGCCAACAGCAGCATTGTAGGTTATGACGTTTGGATTGATGAGTTCTTCAGCCTCCTGTCGGTGTTTGAGGCAAAGCCTTCAAACGCCAAACCCCTTAAAACCTTCAAGAGCTAGCAAAGGGAATCCGCCATCCATTTGAAAGGGTTCAAGAACAAGGCCTCAGGATCCCAAGAGCCTTGCCGGGTTGCAGGCTTAGGGCTGTTTATGGTTTAAGGTTGAGTTAAGGAACCCTTTACACACCGCACATGCCTGGGTTTAGGGTTTAGGGTTTAGGGTTTAGGATTTATGGTTTAAGGTTGAGTTAAGGAACCCTTTACACACCGCACATGCCTGCATGTATCAAGTCGTGAAACTCAAAAACCACCGACATGCTTGACATGCCTTGACTTATGCGTCTAATCCTGCCTGAAAACCTGGCTCGGGTAAACAAATGCTCCGTGCATTCAAAGGAGACATGAAACCAAGAAACACAAAGCAAAAAAGGAACACTGGTGATAGTATAAAAGAGCAACAGATCCAGCTCTTCGCTGATGACAGTGGATCCCGGTCCTGCAGCAACCGCAGTGCACAAGCCAAGGCTTCAGACCTTGCGCAGGCGCTCACGGCAGTGGTGTAGGAGACCACATTCGCCTAGGTCGGAGTTGGGTTGTCAGAGAGCAGCAACACTCGTTTAGCAAGATCTAATTCGAGCCAGATTCAGATCCAAACCAAAAATCTCAGAATTTGCCCAAACTCACATGTGATACCGGGTTTGGCCTTGAGGGCTGACAGTCTGGAGGTGAGCGGCGACTGTTTGTTGTCAAGCCGAATAAGGTCCTGGGACCGTTGAATCCTGCTTTTGCGGGCCATCTCATAACCTTCCACGGAACCCCAACATCCAACAATCCGGGAAGTTTCGGACTTCAAGCCTTCCACAATCAGACAGCTCAGCGGTTCTTAGGTTCTAAGACTCATGTTTTCCAATCTAAACGCCGGAACGCTGGGCTTAAACTTCAGGATTTGGCCAATTTCTGTCCCAAATTCCCCTTGCAGATCAAACCCAGCACATCCAAATCAAAACCGCTGTTCATCTAAACCGCATAAAGATCAAAGCAATCTCTAAATTTAAATTTGAGCCTCCAAGCTTTTGCTACCACCAATTCCCTTCATGCCACTGCGACACCTGCACAGTGTGGAGCCTCTGCGCCTCAAAAAGGGACAGAGCACGCATCCATTCTCGGGCACGGCCGCATGCATCAATGGCTGTGTTGTAGGTCCTTAGCTGGTATAGGTCTAAGCATGTAGGGTTATGGTTGCTATTTCCTGCCGGAATCAAAGGGTAGATTCAGGATGACCGTGGGATTATGAAGGTCTCCCTAAAACGGCCATCAATTCCAAGCATGTGCCACCTCAGACTCCCACTGCTCCATTCATGGTGGGCCCGAATCTGAAGACCCCAAAAGACCCCAAAACCCTTGATGTCACGGTCGGCACCAAGGCAAAGTTGCTCACCTCACGAAGGTTGACTGTCGCATGGTCGGCACTGCCCAGCATGTGTACCCACCCAGAAACTGCATCATGTACCAGGCTGTGTTGATCTTTTGGGAGGTACCGGCCCCCTAAAACGTCGAGCCCGAGCCAACACAAAGGAAAGGGCGCCTCTTCGCATCAGCCCACTGCATGATATCCCATCTACACTGGTCAGGATGCCAAGAAATGCCAGCCCGACACAAGGTGTAAGACAAAGGAGCAAGACCCTACACACGAGATCCTACGACCCGAATACCCCCCAACCGTCAAATGAAGACATTGCCAAATCGCAGCACACTCGACCCACTGCAAACAGCACCAAGCAAAATTGATATGGTGGAGAGACAAGGTAAGGGTTGCAGCTTTTCAAGTGCCAGACAGTTCAGTTCTGGGCATCAGAAGGCTCACAACCAGGAAGACAAGAGGAGACTGGACAGGAAGATGCTCTCGATACTGGGTCCGCACACGATGCGATCCACCGGCGTAGAACAGAAAGGCTGCTGCAAGGTACATCTTACGCCGTCTGGCGCACGACTCGAACATAAACAAAGGCAGGCCCAAGAAAAGATTTTGAAAGCACCCGTCTGCGTCGCCACGAGTTCCCGTGCTCAGAAAAAACGAAAGGTTTCCTGGGAGGATGCGAAGGGAGGCAAATGGAAACAAGAGGGGAAATTACATGGATCAATTCCTTGGATCATCATAACATCTGTAACATCTAAATTCTAGCACAGCCAGAACCTATATAGCCAACCCGTTGGGTGGAGATCTAAGTATACAAGCAGGAGTGAATCATGAGAATGTGATCCATCTAAAACCCAGGGGCAATGTTGTTCGTTGTAGGCGTTTCCTCGACAAGTCGTGGAAGACTGCTAAGGCCTGCCGCCAGCATGAGGCCTGCCGGAGTTTCGGGCTTCGGGAGCTTGAGGGCTCAAGTTAAGGCCAGGGTTTAGGGTTTAGGGTTTAGGGTTTAGGGCTCAGTGGAAGGATCAGGTTGTGGGTGTTGCTTGGAAAGTCAAGTGGGGCGAGTCTGTAAGGACTGAAATTGTTAGACGAGTGTTGCCATAACTTACCGTGCTGAATGTAGATTCTCTGATTCGAAGCCTTGCCGCATGTGCTGAGCGCCCAGTTGCAGGTTGAGATGTCGACCTCGGTACATCTGCAGACCTCCATTTTTTGCCACAAGCTTTTGATGTTGGTGCTTACCCGCTTCATCCCTTGGGACAAGCTCGCCCCGATAATCATGATTCCGCATTCACTGACGTTGAGTCTGGCTTGCAAGGTATTTCAATATCAAAAAGATGATCGTGTGCATGCGCAGCTGTATAACCTTGCCTTGGCTATACAGTGTTCGATTGCACAGCTGAATGGAAAGTGCAAGACATGAAAGGAAATCATATTCTCATCCCACGCATGTGTTATGCCAAGAGGCAGGGGCAGTGTTCTTGTGCAACATCCGCAATGCATGCTCCCACGTGCTCCTTCAGGTTTGCTTCAGCTTGGAGTTTATTGTGCGAGTTTGCATTGAGCGTGTTAAATGTTGCACAACAAAACGCAGGGGCTGATCACTTGCGGCTTGCCCGAAGTCGGATCTTCGCAAACATTCGCAATTTTTCAGTGTCCAAGTCGTGTCTCTGCCGTCCAAGTGCCATGTTGCAACTAAACGAATCTCCCCCATGTGAGACCCGTCGCAGCCACACACGACGTGCCTCGGCGACTGACGGGATTCCATTGCTGAAGCAAATCAAACATGGCAGGCTGGAGGGTCTAGGATTAAGGAATGAAGGCTTCAGAGAAGGTTGTTTCATTTCAGATGCCTGTTTCACTGTGCAAACTCAAGTCTATGTCTATATGTCCGTTTGATGACTGGCGATCATGTGCTGTGCACCTTGTCTCGCCGAACGTGCTGTCATGGTGCTTATTCTTGACTGTCAGTCTTGGATGCTCACAAAACCATCACCTGAGACGGTTATGGCGGCACGATGGTCCAACGGATCCAAGAATCGACCCGCCGACCCCCCAAAATTTCTAAGTTGATACGGCGGCACGATTGTCTAATACATCCAAGAATTGGCCCGATGATCCCCAAAGTTCCTAGGTTGATAAGACGGACATGTGGATAAGTATGGGCTAGATCATGGATCATGTGAATGACGAAAATCATCAAAACACTCTGGAATTTTCCCACAAGAGGCGGGGACTACGGAAAGAGGACAGGGGAATCCCCCCTCTTCCGCCATTTAATGGAGATCGCAAGTATCCAAAAAGAATGGAAGACGAAGAAAGATCCAAATCAAGATGGCGAGGAAGAAATCTATTTAGACGATCTACCTCTCATACTAAGTCAATCTTATCGTTCATGCGCGGGGCATCCTCATCTGGATGGCAACTCCCACTCCTACTACTACCCCTCCTCCTGCTCCTACTGCTACTACTACTCCCGTTACTCCTGCTACTCCTGCTAGTACTACTGCCTCCATTGCGACGGCGGCTGCTGCTACTACTACTCCTGCTGCACTGTGACTACGAAGACGGCCATCGAGAGAGAACTCAGGCGCGGGAGGTTTTTCTATTTGTCTTTAAAACATTGGTTTTGTGCATACTTAACTCATAGAAGTGCAGTTTTCGTGGCCGTCGGCAGGATTTTCCGTACACTCCGCACCTTGAATTCAGAACCCACGATCTTGTATTTCGAGCTTTCAAACCTAAAGCCCTCTCCTACAACTGAAGCGCCAAACCCGGATTGAACCTTGCAGGTCCCAGCCGAAACTTTTTCTTGAACTCACGCTTCGCCCTGATACCTGCAAGACTTTTCAACTTTCATTGGCTTGAAGTTTGGGGTGAATGACTCAAAGGCTCACGGGCCTAGAGCTAGGAGGTAAGGTACGGGAGCAAGGATTGGGGTTTGGGAAGTCATCATTTTGGGTTCCTGGGCATGTGGCAACTACGTATACAAGCTGGTCTGGCCGTATGCCAATGACCCTGCAATATTGGGGTTTCGAATCGCGTAAGTCTGGAGTTTCGTGGACAAAGTTGATGTTTTGTTAGTAGGGAATAAGGGAATATAATCCCTGTGTAACCCCTTTCTACTATATTCCCTTATTCCCCAAACCCTGAACCCTATACTATATACCTACTATATAACTACATGGGCCCTTTGGGACGCGGACATTCAGCTCGAAGGGTTGCCTCGTAGGTTGAGCGTGGTGTAGGGTTTAAGATTTTTGGGTTTAGGGTTTTGGGTTTATTGGCAGGGTATTGGCAGGGGTTTAGGGGCTTAAGGTTTACCATGCTTGGAGGGCTGAGAAGTGGGACGTACCCAGACCGCCCAAACAGCTGCAACAAATGCGAGCACCCCTAAACCCTAAACCCTAGACCCTAAACCCTAAACCCTAAACCTGGCCCCAAGCCCCTTTTCAAAATGCCAAAGGTGTAGGTCAGGATCCTCGAGTTGTCCTCCTCCTCTTCAGAGGTGCCATTCTCCTAGCTGTCTTCGTTCTTGATGTCGCAGATCTCAAGGTCCCATAAGGGCAAGGTCCCAATCGTAACCCTGAACCTTAAACCCTATCTAATCCCCTATAGAACCCCCTTATGTAGTGTAGACTATAGCTCAAGTTGCTGTTCACCGGAGCTCAAGGGATTCTGGATGGCTGGCGTCAGGGTCCAGATCCCCCCATCTGGTTCTGTTGTCGCGAATCTCAGAAGCCCAGACCCCGTAAAGAGTCCACAGGGATGGATGGCGTCCGGCTGGCGACCTACATAACTGTCATTATCTCTGACATTGATGGGAGGGGTGCATGTCTTCGACCACCGCACGCCACAAAGTTACAGAGATACCCACTCACAACACAGCGGGGAGCGGGAAGATCTGACCCACTTGAAGAAATGCAAATATGTGTTGCTGATCCCATTGTTAAACGCTAAATCGCACTCCGTACAGTACAGATCTTTTGATTCCACAGCATGAAAAGAGGGGACGGACAGCCTGCAGGTTCCCCCATCTGCCCAGCAGGTGCAGAACAAACACTCCCCGTCAGGCACTTAGGCTGCAGCCACAATACCGTTTTCTTCATTTCGAGGTTCTGGGTGAAGCTTACCCGCCACCGTAGTGAAGGGGAAGATTTGAACGACTTTCGCAAGCGTAGATCACTCACATCACATCTCTGAATGACGCCAGCGAAAATGCGGGCAAGTACTGAAGGAAACAAAACATGGCCTTAACACATACAAGGCGGGAGGTAAAGATCTGAGCGACCTCTGCAAGATGTTGGTCTTGATGCTGCCAAGACGGCAACTACCAGAAAGCTCAACTTGGGGACCGTGTACTGACACATGACCAGCCCTGGCTCACAGGCCACTTCCTGTTGGGTTGAAATCCATTAATTACCACGAGTAATTGGGCACCCGCAAACTTCAACCGTCGCGCTTTGACAGATCTTACAAAACGTAGCGCATAGCCGCGAATAGGAAAGCCATTCAGGGCCAGGTGTAGGCTCGGGATTGAGTTTGGGGGATCGGGTGTAGGGTTTCAGGTTTAGGGTATAGTATAAGGCTAAGTGGTATGAGGTCTCAGGGCAACTCGCAAAGGTTTCCCTCAAGTCTCTGATCAACTGCGCATTTGGCACTAATTATTTAGCTGTTCAGCTCATCTTTTGGATTCGTGTCATTGCATGTCTGCCCGCAAAAAGCAAGGATACAAATCCTGGTCATGTAGTTGAGTGTGCAGCTTTAGGATTTCGAGTTTCAGGGTACCTGTGTATTTGCGGAGTAACTATTCTTTTGGCTGGAGCTCCAGTTTAGGGTGTAGATGGTCCAGGCCACACAGGATGAGACACTGAAGAAACACGTCAGCCTTTACCCGTACTCGGTAAGACAATGGGAGGAGCCCATGGAGAATGGACGTACCAGGAACCCCAGCCTCGAGGCCCCGACCCCGGAATTTGCTGCAGGGGCGGAAGATGCGGGTGCCACTTCAGGTAAGCAAGAAGACAATCTCGTCTCGAGATGGGAATTGAGGGCGTAGCCCTAAACCCAAGTATTTTGGGTGGTAGCCTGTGATGTCTCACAATGGGTGGGTATTTGGAAGAAAAGCCCAACTTCGATGGCTTTTTGGGCAACATCCATGAGGCTTGCTGGGCGCAGGATGTGCCGCCACCCACAGATCCCTGGAAGGGGGGTGGTGCCATCGGCGCATGCATACTCAGCCCTGCGCAGGTAGACGCCCTAAACCCTAACCCTAAATCCTCTTTACTTAAGGGGGACTATAGTTCCAGGTGGCAGCCAGCCCTGAAAGCTTTGAAAGAAAGATGTTGCAAGCGATATCGACTCCGCAGAGGCTTCTTCCAACATTGTCTGTTTAGGATTTAGGGTTTAGGGGTTTACCTGCAGCGCTCCGCCCAAAAGCGCGCCCTTCTCCCGAAATATCACGCGTTTTTGCACAGGGAAGGTTTAATTTAAGGCTCCAAATCTACAACTCATACCTACACTGGGCCCTCAAGTCTGAAAACATCACCTACATTGGGCGATGCTCATCCCTAAGGAAACCTAAATCCCGGACCCTGGGGAAGTCATGGGAGGGGAAGCTCACCCTTTGGGACAAGCATACAAGATTACCGATCCCACCTGAACTTCTGCCAGTTGTGGTGCAGCTCCTGTCGAAGATGACAATTCTATGTTCTGACCCTAAATCGCGTTTAGGATTTGAGATTTAGGGGTTGAGAGTTTAGGGGTAGGCCTTAGCCTGGCTGAGAATAAGGAATGCATCTTATGATCGCTACATGTCCCGACAGAGCAGGGGCAGAATTTGGGAAACCTTAACCTCTTAGACGGCCAGTTGCTTAAAACCCAAAGCCTAACAGGGTTCGGGGTGCAGGGCTTAAGAAATAGGAGGGTTTTGGGTTTGCGGAGGTTTGCCGCTGCCTGAGGATGTCTGACTACCATAGCAAGAATTACAAAGGGCCTGTCAGGGGACCTGTGCTTTTGATGAACCTCTGCAAAGTTCTGTAAGAAGTGTGTAATCGTGGTCATTCTGCACACCCCCTCACTACCAATTTTGAACACCCACTTGGCCCTAAAACAGGTAATTCTTGCAAAGGCCCAAATACGTGTAGGGACGCTTTTTCTGTTCGTGGGTGGGGTGTTCAATATTCAAGGGAGGAGATTATTAAAACGCTTTAACCCCTAAACCCAGCCAAGGGGACACCATGTTGGCAACGAGACCTGGCCTGGTGGTGTGATCCTCTCAGATTTCGAGACACTCTAAGCGACACATTTCCGAAACCCTAAGCCCAAAACCCTAGACCCTGAACTGTGAGCCCTGAGCTCTAAACCCTAAATGCAAAACCCTAAACCCTCAACTCCAAACCCTGAAACGTTTGCGGCAGAAGCCCTCAATCCCATGAAGCGTTGACAAATCTATCACTTGGGTACTGCCCCCACCCTGCAACAGTCTTAATTAGGGGCTGTATTCGTTGCTATGTATACAACTGCTACAGAGTGGGGGCAGTTCCCAATCACAATTTTGGCACTTGAACCCTATGACTGCCAGAACAGGCGCCTACTTAGCTAGCAACCTGCCCATTTCTACGACTGGGTCGCCCCACTGGACCTTAGGATACACTGTGAAAGGATTCTTATAAGGGCCCCAGTAATGGGCATGAGACCCAGAGACCCGAGCAATTTTGAATTTCTGGGCACCCTGCCCTAGAGTGCTCCAATGTGCGGTGGAGGGGGGGGCCGTCGTTTAAGCTCCTAGTCCTGTGACAGGGTTTAGGATGTAGTGACTAGTACTAGGATTAGTATGCTAATTGTTACTACTATTGTATCCTTATTGTATACTACAACTATTATTGCTAGTATTGTTTGTATCTTTGCAGTTTGGGTCGCTGAAGATTTTGCTCGAACAGTCCGAGCACTTACGAGGTAGGTTGCGGATGCAACCCTAAACCCCTAAACCCTAAACCCTAAACCCCTAAACCCTAAACCCTAAACCCTAAACCCCTAAACCCTAAACCCTAAACCCTAAACCCTAAACGCCGAAACCCGAAACCGCAGGAGCTCCAGGATTTAGGGCTTAGGGCTTCATACACTCCCCCAAACTAACATGGAAACCCATATAGCCCCCCTTTAAAAGGACTGTAGTCTTTATGGGGCCCTTTTTGGGTTTCCATGTTAGTTTCCCGGAGTGTATGTCAACCCACAAATATTGTAAAGGAACCCGAAGGCGCATCCCAAACCCTAAGGGTCCAAGGACCCAAATAGTAGGGTTTCAGGACCTAAATATCATATGTATATATATATATATATTTCAGTATTTGGGCCCTAAAACCCTATTATTTGGGTCCCTGGACCCTTAGGGAAACCATCACAGAAACTCTACTGTTGCACGCTTCCCATGTGGCCCTAGAAGCATTTGCCGTTGTAAGGAATGCGAGGCATTGTATTTCAGGGTACAGAAGAGCAAGATCACCTCCGCCAACAACTAACAATACATAGCCGGCCGTGTGCTCTCAGCCCCAAGCACGTCGAGAAAGTAGTGTAGATCGTTGGACTAGAATGTTTGTATATCTTTGAGGCATCGCATGGTATCCTGCAACTATGCCCCCACTTGGAGGAGCCAGCGAATTTAATTCCTAGTTGCTACTGAAGCAGAAATCCCAACGCTTCCACTGCACGATTCTCAAGACAGATTCCTCTTGCAAAAGCGCGTGTATGAGAAACGCGACCAAGCAAATGCCCTGCAAATTGTTGTTCTTGTAGTTGTTTCCCAGAACTCACTTTTAGGCTTGAATCCAAACCCATAATCCTTACACCCCACACCCAAGACGCAAGACCCCTCGAGGGGTGTTATCAGCTTCTTGGATGTAGGGCTAAGGGTGGAGGGCTGCCGAAGGCCTTGAACATGGAACGAAGCGGCTCCCGGAGAGTGGCGTAAAGGCCCTCCACCAAAGGGGCTTAGCGTGTATGGGTTTGAGCTTGAATCTTTAGGACTTGTGGATCCAGGGTTGGGGCTACCGGGTGTTAAGCTCCTAACATGTGTTTAAGAAGACCAATGGTTTTTGCGTGATTTCAGGTGCGAGAATTTGTGAAGCTGGTTGCGCTGTGTGGCTGAAAAAGGACTGTATATCATAAATGCCACATGATGTCAAAGAAATCATAGCTTGTGTGAAGGCAATGGCAAGACCCTAAACCCTCTACCCCAAACCCTTAACCCTATACCCCAAAACCTAAACCCTAAATGTAGATTTTACATCCGGGGCCTGAATCCTTGTCTAGGGTTTAGGGTCTTCGGATTATGCTGGAAATGTACAGGCAGTAACCCTAAACCCCTAACCCCTAATCTTTGGTTTAGGGTCCCTCTGAATGGCTGCATGGAGATTGCGTGGGAAACTCGCATGTGCCTGGATGCGGACATTCCTTGCACAGTATAAAGCAAAACATAGGAGGATCTCGTATCGGAGTTTGCGGACACGGTTTAGTTTGGAAGCCCCTGTTGGGGCTGCAAAATCACTGCAGAATAACAAAGCAATCCCCATAGACGCCCATGCTTCAGCGACTTCATCTGGCGCCTCCCGCAAAAAGGGAACACCAGCAAAGACCCCCTTTTACAAATACCAAGGTGCGAAACCTAAGCCTGCACCCTTGAATGCTAAACCCCCTCTGTCTGCAGGGCCTGGAGCAGATTCTCTGCACCCTTTACGGAATTCCTAAGCAAAGTCGAGTTGCATGGCTTAGTGCGCAATCCAGGGCTTAAAGTTGAGTGGTTCCGTGACCAATGAGAAGGGTTCTTCTTTGGCGTGTAACAAAGACATTTTGGGAATTTTCAAGACCCCGTGCCTTGGGGAATGCTAATCTTTTTACACTAACATGATTCAACAAAACAGACCTGTGGAAAACGCAAGGCCTCAACTCCTCAAGTCACGTGCGACTGTTTTTTTGAAGATGTATATGAACTGAAGAACAACTTCCTGCATGACCTTGTGCAAGCATAGTTCCCAAGGTTTGGGCCTGCTAGTTTAGGGTTTAGGCTTTACGGTGCCGGGCTTGCGGATCAACATAAATATAGATCATTTGGGGAACAGCGACATGGCAATCAACACGGGACATGACGCACATGTTGTCGGCCGTTATCAAACGGGGAAAATGATGGCCCACAACCCATGAACAAGAAAGAGGCAATTATTCTACAACCTTTGAACTTTGGGGGTTGAGGTACTATGAACAACAACGGGGCAATCATTCTGAAAACTTTTTGGGGGCCGAGGTAATGCTTTCTGACACAGAAGACTCAAACCCCTACGTTTCCCATTAGGACGCTTGCCCTGATAGAGAATGGCGTGATGATTCCTTTTTTGACTTCTGGGGCAGACTGTGAGACTTCACATTTCCAAGCTTTGTATATCATAAGTGTAGTCTCCTTAGACCTATACTGAAAATATCATTTTTACAACTTCCTTAGGGTTATAATTGAATAAAAGTTCAAAATGATACCTAAGGAGACTGCAGATAACAGTGAGCTACTACCCAGATGATTTCACACAAGCACCACAAGCCAGGAGCTCTAAAGCCATTGTGGTTTAGGGTACGCGGTTTAGGGCTTAGGGTTTAGTGTGTAGGGTTTGGGGTGCAGGGTTTATTCGTATTTCGTTGCATCAGGGAGCCTCCACCTACCCACAAAACCTGGGGGGTCCTTGCTCTAGCCACCCCCCCCTCCCCCTAGAAAAAGACAAAAGGCCACAGTTTCGAGACGCCACGGTATGGGTAATTGCAAAAAATCGTGGGTCCCCATTAGTTATCCACCCGCGACAGTTGTAATCTTGCTCTTGGACTCCGCGTTGGGCACCTCAATCGTTGCAAAGCAAATTTCACTCTGCGACAAAAAAATCCTCATAAGCAAATTGCTGCAACCACAATGTTATGGATTTCGAGAAGCTATACCCAACCCTAAGCCCTAGACCCTAAACCCTAAACTCAAAACCCTAATATCCTCTAGCAGAAGAAAGGACGAAGAACCGAGCCTGAACGGGAACCCTTTGGAGATAATGCGTCTTTCAAGGTGGCCTAGCTCAGACACGCGGCTTTAGTCTTTAGTGTTAGGGTTTTGGGTTTATGGTTTGGGGTTTAGGGTTGGGATTTAGGGTTTAGGGCTCAAGATGTAGGGTTTGGGGTTTCAAGCTTGGAGTTTGGGGCTTAGAATTTAGAGCTACAAATTTCGACCCAGCTGCAGCAAGGAGTGCAGGCCCTCTTTGACGATGGACACCTGGGCACTTCTCAACATTTTTCTCGGAAGGCCCATAAATATTGGCTCTTGGGTGCGAACCCTAAACCCTAGACCCTGAACTCAGAAAATATGAAAAGGGCTACATCTATGGAATAAGACTTTGGGGCTTGGGGGTACATAATGACAGGCTTTAGGGGGCTAAAGGGGCGGTTTTTCGGTCTTCTGCTGTAATCCCTCTAGCCTTAAGAATGTTGTATCCTCACTCATTCCTGGGGCTTGTACTACAATAGAAACAACTCAAACCAACTGCTAAGGAAATAGGAGTCTACTGTAAGTTCTGAGGTAGGTTTGGTCCTGAGATTAGGGTCTTGATTTTGCGTCGTGGTCCAAACGTTCGGCACTTGCAGGGGATAGGGTTTAGGGCTTAGTGCTTCATAGGTCTAACCCAAGAAACCCTAAAACCTAAACCCAATATTGTCGCTTGAGTGCAGAGATGACCCGAAGTTCAGTGCACAACGTAATTGGTGCACTCATGTGGAACCAAATTCTATGTAGGGGGTTTTAGGGTTTAGGGTGCAATCATAAGCCTAAGCCCTAAACCCTAAATACAAAGCCCAGTGTGGACCGGTGGCTCACTATTGAGTCTTGTTTGCAAGGTAATGAGATTTTTGAAGACTCTCATTGGACGTAGGGTTTAAGGTTGAGGGTCTCGGCTTGCGGGTGCTTAGGGCAGAGTGGAGGAGTGAAAATGGGGGCTATTATAAAGGGTTGATGGTTTAGGGGTGGATACAGGGAGTGTTGAAGCATGTATAATATATGGGGATTTTCTGGGAACTATGATCCTCAACTCCCCTCTCCACATTAAGCACTAGGAAGTAATTCTGCATCATCTGCCGCAGACACAATTGGGATCCTGGTAACGCTACTACGCCACCAGACATCAGGGGGCGGCACATTGGACGCAGGGGTAAATCCTTTGCATAAGCGTGTTCTCTTTTGAAACCAGTTCGTACCCTGGTCTTACACGCCTGACCATGCCCAGTAGCAAGTCTAAAAGGGGCGGCGATTACTTTGTCCAGGTCCGTTGAGGGGAGCCCTTACAAGATTTGCTGTGTACGCATGTTGAGCAGCACAGAACAATTTTGAACATTACTGCGCCATTGAAGCACCTGCTCCAACCTCCTATCTCCCCAAACGCTAGACCCTGAAACCCTAATCCGTTGAATTGTCACTGGACTGAAGGCTCCATTCGGAATCATGAAGAATCGGGCTTCATCGCAAAGCGGCGGTGATGCCCTGTCCACAGCCCTCCCATGTTACAGCTATGCGATGCCTTTTTTGTCCATGAGCTGCAATTCAAGGCAAGATTCCACTGGGAAAAGCTGCAAACCCTAAACTCTAAATCCTACACCTCTAAACCCATGAATTCTATAACCTCTCTCAACCCGAAGCCCTAAACCCTAAGCCAAAAAGCCCTAAAGCCTATGCCCTTTCCCACATACAAACCACGTATACGTAGGATCCCGGCTCATCTCGGAAAAATTGAATGGGTTTAGGTTTAGGGTTAAGTCCCTTGCGCCTAAAATTCGAAACCTCAATGCCCAAATCCACCCTAAATCCTCATCCCTAAAACCCAAATCCACCCTAAACGCTAAATCCTAAACCCAAATCCAACCCAAACAAATCCTGAACCCTGAACCCTAAACCCTAGATTCCAAACCCCAAATCCTACACCCTAAGCCCTTAACCCTAAACCCTAAAGACTAAACCCTAAATCCTAAACCATAAACCCTTCAACCACCCCAACCTTTCAATTCTCCTGGCTAGATCTTCGTCACGGTGCCTTACTCTCCAAACCCAATCCTTCGAACCCGAACCTATAAAGGGTTTAGGATTTATGGTTTCGGATTCAGGATTTAGGTTTTAGGGTATAGGTTGAATCCGAAAATGCACGCCCACAACTGCCTAGTTCCTAGAGTTTTTATTGCCTTTTCCATTCATTATAGACAATATAGTGGCTTCCATGTCCTTAAACCCAAAGTGACAGAAACCCCAAGCCCTGAACTGGTAGTTTCCGTTTTCTTTTGGATTATGAACAATGCAGTAGCTTCTGTGTGTCTGTGTTCTTATGCCGCCTTTTTGCATCCCCAGAGCCCTGGGTTTTGGGTTTTGGGATTAGGGTTAAGGGTTTAGGTTTTGGGTCCCGTAGCAATGTAGAATGAAATGGCAAAGAAAATGGAACATGAAATGGAAACTGACCCTAGACCCTAAGCCCGCTCCCCTATATAACCCCCTTTAACGCTCATATAGGGTTTGGTAAAAGAGCCAAGGTATGAAATGGAACTGACCCTAAACCTTGAATACCCTAAACCCTGAACCCGACACCCTTAACCTCAAAACCTACACCCGCTAAACTTGGATCATCTACTAAACCTTAAACCCTAAACCCTAAGGATTTGTCAAGGAACCGCCTCCTTCCAGCGGACTGCCTCTTCGTCACCTGACTTTAAAGTTAGGGGTCCCGGTTAGGGGTCCCGGGGGCCCCATACTAAGGGTTTAGGGTTTAGGG